>DWPA01001992.1:0-16830 GCA_018251375.1 Calpodes ethlius
TCTGTCGCCTTTTGCGACACCCTGTTCTGCCGGCATGGGATTGGGGTTAGTATTCTGTATCGCAGCTTCATAAGTCCATGTCGACCACGGAAAACATAAGCGCTATAACCATCTAAGTATCAACATAAGGGTTACAGACTTTACCTACCTAATGAAAAGGCAATATGGCGTAACTGCCACACAACATAGATAACGAGCACTGTGTAGTCCGGGTCTACCAAATACCTAATCCTTTCAGTTATAAGAAATGTAAGTGGATCTGTTTCAAATGAATGAATAAATTTATTTGTTACAGTTCTAACGGGGCTGAGTGTAAATCCATGTACCTACTGTACGGCTATTGAGTACATGCTAGGAATATATATTGTTGCAAGGTAGGTACAATTTAATTATTTTTGCTCTATTTATCTGTAAAGTTAACCGTCATATTTATGAATGACTACATACTTATAAAATGAAAGTAACAATTACCTGGAAGACTGAACTTTGAACTGAACACTTTAACAATTGTAATTTTAACATTTCGTACACAGAGTTTAGTTAGTACAAGCTGTACCCGCGACTTCCTCCGCGTGGACAAAAAGCGTTTTACTTTATTTTGTTTTAGTGGCGTAAATTACTCCTTATTACATCAGCTACCTGCCAATAAAGCTAACAACCATACTAATAACCATTTCGGAGAATAACCAGAACAAACAGGGAGACAAAAATTGTATAAAATATTATATTGGTGTGTGTACCGTATGCATATTCATATGCATGTAGTATTTAGCGGTTATTTGAATATTACAAACAAATACTCAAATGTTATTTATAAGTATGGATGAGGATTAAAAAATACCTTCACTGTTCATGATGGCACTGTGGATGTTTCCCACGGCTTCGCTCGCTTGTGAAAATAGAACAACAATAAAAAGGTTGACAATTCCTTTCTATCATTGGTTGCCAGGCAACGCTTTGATGTTATACACTTTGGCTGAAATATACATCGCAATGGATCTTTCTACAGAATTGAGACGTTTTTCGCACTGCAAAGTAGCCTATGGAATTTTGATCTTCCCAATTATTTCCTTACCAAAAAATCATATCATAAGGACGCTCGGTTACGCTATAAAGGACAAAGAAATATACTTTCGTATTTATAATATTAGTTTAGATTTAAATGTAAACGTGAAGTGGGTATAGTGTAACATGAAATACGTAAAACTGCAACGTTGCAAAAATATGAAGAATAAGGCACCTTCACCCCAATTTTTTTAATATATAGGTCGCCACACCCACTTTAACCCGATCGATCATACCCTTCGATTAAGTTATTCATATACTTGTTGCAATATTCTGTCCTCGATGCATGAAGAGTCTCCAGATTCTATGTGATTAGACGCTCAGCCATTCTACACGTTCGTAGCTTGACTTGCACGATCTACAGATTAACTGGGAAACTGCTTAACTATTTGCTGCTATAAGCAAAAAAATATATATCTGATAAATTTACCCATTCAATGTATATCATGGATGGCTAAGTGCGTTCCATAAGAAAGATAAGTACATATAAGTTGTTATTATGTTGTATGTTATGAATTAATTACTATATTTTTTTAATAAGTACGTACAGCATCTCCTTTACATAATGTACTTGTAAGTGTTTAGACTTAACACATTATTATTTCTCCGATTTTTAACTCTGTTATATAGTATGACGTTAATGTGGAATTTCATATGATAAACATTCAGAAACCGAAATCACGCTCTAGGACTTGTACCTATTAGTAAAATACCTACATCTCAAGCACCTCCTCGATGCACTTAACCAGAAAGTTGTTCTTCATTGTATCACTCATACGATATTATGTACGTCGACGTATTATGTATGTATCCACGGCAACAAGGGGCGTGAGTGGAAAAATCGTGCAATTTTCCGGATACCGTTATAGCTAATACGGCCTTCGGAGGCGGTTGTCGATTAATCTCTGTCGACCGCGATGAGCTCCGACTGCTCGATATAAAGAACCAATCGACCGAGAACCCTGACGCTCCATATAATATCCTCATTAGCTTCCAGCAAAACGTTATGAAAGACATAAGATGTAGATCAGAATAATCTGGCTGGTACATGTGAGGGGTCTTTTTACATATGGAATGTTAGGGTGAAACCGTTAAAAGATAATGACAATTAGAAATGCACTTTAGAGAAGCATAATACAAAAATAAAATATATTTATACGAAGAATGTAATTAATAATCTAAACCTCAATTATAGCCAGCCGTAGCCAATTCAAGAAATAGCTGTAAATACCAGAGCAATAATAGTTAAGAAACGTTGAACTAAATTGGTTATTTACGATCCTAGTTCAATGCGAAATCAAATCTCCTATCCCAGACTCGAACAAGAAATCAAGTGAGTACTAAACAAGTCGCAAACCAAGTCGATCCAATACGGGCCGAGAACGTAATACAGGCGAGCACGTTCCGATGCAAATAAGAGCATTTATGCGAGGCGGCTACAATGGTCATTACCACGTTTCAATTCGCCCGGAATTGCGTTGCTCTAAACAGCTAAATGGTGTAAAACGAAACCTACGCGACTAGCTAGTAGGGATATGTTGCACATGTGGAATATTCATGACTCGCCCGGTAAACGGTATAGGGGAAACGATTCAATAGCACCCAACTAACGCTTTGCATCTGCGAGTAGTCGTAAAGAAATCACCAACAAGAAAGATTGCAAGATCCAGACGAATCGTTCACGTCGATGCTTTTTTTAACTTGCAAAACGCATGTTGCAGCGGACGGTATACGCAGATGCCCATTCCCAGAGGCATTAAGTTATTAGCTAGACCCTTGGTTTCGATACACGCTCGGACACTGTACTGAACATTTCACTCTTCAATTTGAATTCAATGGACGGAATTAGAGAACGTTCACGCGGCACGTTCGCCGAACCAGTTCGATAAAGTACCAACATTATGTGACGTGAGATTTTCTCAACAGTAGATACGTTTAGCTAGTTCCCGCTCATACTCACCTAAACCGTGTTCCTATTTTCACCGTTCCGAGAAGTTCTCCAACTAGTTTTACGAATATATACTCGTGTAGAAAATACTACAATAATACTACCGAATTTGAACAGACGCTTTTACGGAAGATTTAATTAAGTGTGAATTTAATTGGACCAACATTAGTCTACGGCGCGTCCATTGTCACATCAGACCGTAAATTTGCGAACAGTTGATTAGCCTAATTGAGGTCATTAAACGGGCCGGTCGCGGTGATAACCGTATCATGTTTAATTAACAAACGAGTGGACTGATATTGAATTATCTTAATGTAGATGCGTTCGGTCGGTGTGGTCCGAAGGTGTGCCTACTACCTTGACAGCCAATAAAATTAGAGATAGGTTTTAATACAAGCTTCCTTTGTTTATTTCACAACAAATTATTAGTAAGGCAAATATAAGCAAAGGTAATATTAATTACTCTTTCCTGTTCTAACCATTAACATTTCTATTGATTTATTTATATTACTTCGGATTTTCGCGATTTTTACAATTTATACTAGGTACATATGACTTATCTCACTACGGTCGTATACGAGATTTGTCACAAATATACATGGGCGGTAGAGGATAGTGGCACTGCAATCTTAATCTCATAAAAAAAATCATATTTCAGAATTTTTTACTTTTCCCACTACGTGGTTTGGATAAGTTGGGACAAACATATGACGCGAGAATGATTTATTCATTCAGCTCCGCAAATAAAGATGGATATTTTTTATTTTTTCATTTTGTTTTAATAGAATTAACAAGAATAGACCCGAAATCACTATTTCCATATAGTTAAGCTAAAAAAGCACGTAGAATATGTAGAGAAAGGTTATACATAGAAGGGTAACGGAAATATCATGGTGTGGAAGGCACTGTAAATATTGTAACATGTGGACCGGAGAGGTATTTGAGCGACCCTAGGACCTATTTTATCGAGTCGCAAACTCAACAAATTATTACTTTCTCCCGTTAGGTTATAGGAAACATGATATTTCAATATAATCTTATATATGGTGGAACAATATCTATTAATAACGGAAAATTAACCATACAACAAACTAGAAGAACATGAATATTCGAAATACGTGAGCACGTGAGGCAAATTAAAAAAACAATGTTACAACGGCAACAAACAACAATGTTATATAACAATACACTCACACATTATATTTCTACTAGGATCCTGGTGTGTTCTATTATAACTAAGACAAACAAAATGTTACAACCCTTTTATCCGTCATTATAAATGTCTACTTTAACTGGTATAATACATGTACCGTACCGTACCGATATCCGACATACCCTACATAGCTAGCACGTGTGGCGTAACACTGTGTGCGTATCTTTTCACCTGAATATTTACACGAATTGATATCGCACGACCAATCTAAAACGAGCAAAACTCCAACGCTCCTCAAACTGAGGTCGCCGACGCGTTATCACGTATGTACAATTAAACAAACAACAATTTGTGGTGACGCAGCCTTTGTTTATCGTTTAACTCGACGCACAGCTGAATCTCTTAATCCTAAACAAATATCGGCCGCACGTTGCGTTTCCCTCTATAAATTTTCTATCTCTCGCGTGGCACGGGGCCGTGGAAAAGCCGCTACCATTCGAGATACAATGAGAAACGGTAAACGAACGATTAAATCGCACAGTCGCCGGCAATAATATAAACAACTGATTAAACAGGCCCCGCGGTCACAAAAGGAGACATTAGTTAAGGGCCAGTCTTCGCTGCGTAACAAACCGATAATGGCAGGAAGTGATAGCGAGAAACTGGTACACCATGCACGAATGTTGGAAACGACTCGAGTTTATTACAGTCTACGGAGCTCCGGCGGCTGCGTTATGTCTATTGTTTTTCTTATCAGTCACACTCCTTAAGCCTATGAGGCTTTTACAGTGAAAGCTAAAAATCATTGCAATAACTTTTCATATCTAAGTGATATACCGAGTGCACCGTATACACTTCCCGGATAATTATGGTAATTATCGATGCTACAGATATTACACGAGGTCCGCAAACTCTACTTGCTTATGCTAATGTAAGGTCCAGTTTGTTTAAGGCTAATATAAAATGTTCAAGTATTTGCTTAGGGCCTTAGGGGAATACGGAAACGGGAAATTAAAGAAAAAGGTTGAGGGCTGCTTTTCGAGGGCTTATCTCTTTTACGAATTAAAGTGAAGGACTATAAGCACGATGAGTCCTCAAGTGAGCGGGGTGGGCGTTATAATTAGAAGGCGAAATGCGCAGCCACGCGTCTTCAACGATAATCATCTGTACATTTCTTAAGCGCTCAGCGTGTAAATTATAAATTGTGATCATTTTATGTCACAATTATTATGTACCCGTAAATATGTATCGCAGTCACTCATAATAACTTGATTGTTAACTTTTAGATACTAAAATATATTAAAAAATAAATTAATAGTTTAAAAAATGACAAACGCGTTTATATACCGCAATTTTTTTTTTAATTGTACTGTTCACTATTGAGGACTTTCTCATCTGGAGTCATTCCGATATGAAGTTTTTACGTTGATGGCCCGATGGTGAGTATGAACTCGTCATAAATACATATCGTGATCAGAAGTAATGCAGTATTTCGAATATTAATTTATAGGACAAGAGGAAGTAATTATAAATCAACTTGCAAGATTAGACCCATACAAACATACTCATAAACTAACATTGAAAGTTAAATAAAAACTTTTAAAAATATAAAACACAGCGTGATTATACATAGCTTTATAACCAAATGATTAATCCATGTTTTCTTAAAGAAACTTATTTCTTATACTATATACATCTAAGGAAGCATTTTTTCCGCCAATTTCACACAATGATTCGGGTGATATTGACTAGTCTGCTAGCAAAAAAATTATAAAAAAGAAAATAATAAAGATCAAACGAAATTAGTATTGGCTTTATATACTTTAATATGATATAAGTAAAAACTAGATGTCGACTGCGGATGGTACGGTATATCATACTAATTTAACCAAAAAAAAAAACAAAAACGCTTCCGTCTTCAACTCACGACAGAGCTGTGTACACGAAGCTATCGCGTCGCGCACTCGCTAATTTCCGCGACCACTCTACACCCATCCAACAACTTCTAGGCGCTGCCCGCGATTATGAGACGGCGGATGATTTATTTATTAGCTCATCTGGGAAAAGCGTTAAAATAAACAACGTATTAAAAGTTGGGCCCCTGCTTTATTGCAATTTATTTTCAAACCCAAAAACATTGCCCTTGGGCGTTCTAATTTGAATATTTTAGCTATTTATAACACGTACACGAGTAAATTAGATGGCTCTTGTGACATTTTAAGAGTTATCCATGATTACCATTGTAATTAAATATTTCCGAACCTGTTACGTTTTTTTTTTTGAATTATTTTCCTACGATATTATCGCCTGACTTTCTCGAACTGAACTTGAACCTTTAGTATGCATATAGATTTCTCAAATTAATCGATTTTCAATTGTAACGTATCTAAATGAAAATTAATTTCTCTTTCATTGTTTAAATTTCATTTATATTATCCTGGCAATGCAAATAAAATATTTTTCTAAAAAAATATTATTTATATTTAAAATACTCGTTGATTCAGTTAATAAGTTCTTAATTACTGACTGATGGGACATATACATTTACAAATGAAAATTACGACATCATAGAAGTACTGGGAGCTTTTCTCCAGTCTAACGACCTCAAATACATGGATGATGGCAAATGAATCCAATCAACGGAGTAACGGCAGTTGTACAATGCTTTAAGAGAGAGATATTCGTAAATCCAACAATGGACCAAAATTCCCTAATATGCCTAGAGATGCATAATATCCAGTGGGGGATATACTGCATTCTATTCAAATTGGGCGCTACCAATTATATCTTAATACATGAAGTTTCTGTAATGCACTAGCGGCTTGTATTCCCCTTGTTGTAAATCGGACTAATCATTTATATCACCATTTGCCTTGCAAAATCTCAATTACCCAATTAATATTAAATTACCACACTAAGGAAAAAGTCTATGACAACCATGAATAAGCAATTCGAGTATAATAATTTTAAATTTCGCCGAAATACGTTCAGAAAAATAAATAAAGTTAAGCGGCATTTCAAAACGTTGTCTATCACACGGGAGGCATTAGAAAAATAAGTCGGTCCGGATTCCAGAACGCTCTATTAAGTGTCAAAGGAGCCGCGATCGAGTTCGGTGTACATCAGGCTCAT
Organism: Calpodes ethlius; assembly: GCA_018251375.1. Lineage (NCBI taxonomy): Eukaryota > Metazoa > Arthropoda > Insecta > Lepidoptera > Hesperiidae > Calpodes > Calpodes ethlius. Next base: position 7,299 of record DWPA01001992.1, read on the forward strand.
CCACCGATGCGCCACTCTGCAAAACAAACAACGCGATCAGTAGCGACCATTTATGTGAACAATGTGGAATTAGTTTTTTAGTTGGCGCTCTACTGGTATCGGACACGTTCCTTCAATTAGATATAAATGCCATAGGCTTGTGAGAGAGCTATTAGTACATCGTTTGCAGGAACAAGACGATCAATGTATGTACTTGCCAAATTTTCATTAAGCTTGTATTTGCTTTAGAAAACCTTAGATTCCAGGATAACAGGCAGGTACTAATGCAACATTTGAATTTAATCCTTAAGATCGGTATTTAATTAAATAAATAACGCTAACACACTCATACCCCCGCAGAAGAGTTCCCTGTGTCGCGGGTGGCATGAACAACATAAACAACACGTCACTAACACCCATGATTCGAGAACAAATATTTATCTGTCACATACATATCTGCCCCTGCCGGGAATTGAACTTAGGACCCCTCGCTTCGCAGGTAGGGTCACTATCGACTAGGCTACGGGGCTAATTATGTAACCTACTATTTGAGTGAGGTTCTATTTGATGTTGATAACAGGTACGATGCAATAAGATATAGCTATACCTAATACCTACTAGTTATCACTGATCTCTAATATATACTCACTAAAACTTAAATGTTTAAATATCAAAGAAGAAACAGGACGTCGCAGGATGTCCGGAAGATGGCGTAACATAGCGTCCAAGTTGTATCGGTATAACATACACGATAGACTTATAATAACAGCAATATAATTTCTTGTCCGGTTTATATTTATTTTGTGTAATATTCAATCATAATAACAATGAGGAATAGTTAGTTACTCAGATAGCAAATATATTTGAATCCGACCTGATCAAATGCAATTTAACGATTACAAAAGTTTTGATAGGGAAATTAGTTTAGTAAAAAACAATCCAACACCAGGCTCCAATTACAGCCCAGATTTCCAGCACCTTTGTGTCATGTATTGCTTCGGATCTAAAAAGGATGAAAGTCTAGCACTGTTGATAAATCGATAAGACAGTACAATCGTAGAACGCCCAGTATTGTTAAAAATAACGTACGTGTAGCGTGTACGCTGTGCTTAAGATACTCCCGATCTCGGCAAGATTGCCAGCGTTGATTCGCTGGGACAATACACGCCGGCGATCTTCCCGTTCGTTGCTTGTCCTGCATTGACAACTTTTATTATCCACGTCGGAATCATTCCTCTACGAATGAACAAAAGAACTCTCAATTGGTGAAAAGAACTTGTATTGTTGCGACGTAAAATGATTATTTTTATTGTTGAAACAGTAAGAAGCAATGTGTTCTAGCAACGTTGATTAAAATCGCAAGAGCATTAGAGATGTTTGAAATTCTTTAAATTCAGACGTGATTTTCTGTTAGTCACTTATATCAGTTTTAAAAGATTTAAGCTTCAATTACTTCTTATTTCAACACCTTTTTGGAAATTGCATGGTCCCTGTAGGTTGTGAAGAGCATTTTCAACGAAAACAATCTGATATAATAATAACCAACGCTGCTTTTTACATATGGCTCATTTATGAATTATAATCGATGGCTATGCCACGAACAGGAATCCACACAACACCGCATAAGAATGGACCGCAAGACCTAAACATATTCTGCGTCAACAGAATCACAAAGCACGTCGACTCAAAAGCTTCAACAAAACGTTATTGTACGTCCCGGTTTGCAACGCATTTCGCAAAAACAGACGTCTCAGGAGTCCAAGTCACTCCGAGAATCTGTTTACTTATTATTCAGCAAAATTCCGCTTTTTACTGCCAACAATAAATGTCGCCTCGAAGCGACAAAACCACGCGAATGGGAGTCCCGTCTAAGAAATAGGGAGCATATTATTAAATTGGACTATAAAATTTGCCACCTATTCATGATGTACGAAATTCACGTTTAAATCATGTTACGCATTTCTCTTTTTCTTTATTACCATTTTTTGTGGTCTACCTCTCTCTGATGTTAGACGGGACAAGTACAAACACTATGTTGTGATTTGCAAACAATAGCTTGTTGGCCGTCGCGCCGTGTCGGAATACCCACACACACTTACACACAGACATAAACACTCCCATATGGCGTCAAATTAATCACCAATCGGTCCGATCCCACGCGCTAATTCATTAAAAACTGACGATGAATTCCACATTTAGATTTATTTCTCACTAGCGGACCGTCCGGACTTTGCATGGGTTAAATATTGTTTTTTTAGTCCACTCATTCACGTTACCATAACCTTGCAACATACGGCCCACGATTATGATGGGTGGGCCCACATTTGTATGAATGTATTTAGTAAAACCCTAAGTATCCTGAGAAATGTCAAAAAACATAAAACATAAATTTACCCAAACGGGGAACTGAACTTGACACATCCCCCAATACATGTTTGTTCCACGAATAAGCTTTCAACATCAACTTAGTTGATGAATATCATCACGATTCGAGCAAATTTTTATATATCTGTTACACATGATTTATAGCCCATGTCATGTAACATGTATATCTCAAAAGAACTATCCAAATAGATGCCATGGTTCTGGAGAATTTTCTTTACATGATAAAAATTCTCCTAAGTTCGTTCTCTTTATATATCACTTTAATCAGTATTTAAAAAAGATAATACGGGTACGTATTACATTACCTATGTACGAAGTGGTATCTACTTCGTCTACTTTTAAAGATAATGTAAAAATTCCTAAGAAATTTTAACTTACGTTAAACAGTACCCTACTTTATTTTACTTACTTACAAGAATCATGTTAGAAACATCTCAGTCGATTATGTTAATCCTTAATTTAAATACTACAGGCGTATCTGTGGTTCGATTGTAAATATTGTAATTTACTGACCTTAACAATCGGTCAACGTACTTGTAAAACATCTCGCATTGCGATGTCGATAGATACCCGCATAATGACTCGTGAAGAATAGGAATCTAAAACTGACATTGGTGCTGAATGCCAATGCTATGGACGGGGCCAGCTATTAAGTCCGTCTATGAAAAACACTAAATAAAACTTTTACACATGTTTTAATACTAGCTGCATTAACGATACGCCACATTTATATTAAAATTAACATTACATTAACATCATTGTAATCCGACAAAATTAAATACGTTTTACTTAAAGCGTATTTTAAATTAAGTTGGCTTACATTTTCATTCGAGAAATAGTTACTCCGATGAAACACGATTTTGACCGAATTCACACTAAACCTAATATTATTCGGCTTAAAAGTTTTGAGAACTAAATACGTATATTGTTATTGTTAAATTATAATATGTAGCATTACACATATGATTTTAACTAAATTTTGAAACAGAAGCTATAGATGCGCAAGAATCAAATAACATAGGAATATGAAATTACTAAAATACTAGAGCAGTACCTAAAATCATCAATTTACATTTGACTAGAGCTCCGGTTTCGCGCGTTGTAATTTTATCATGAAAGAAATTTTAAGTTCATGACTTACATATCTTGTTTTAGGTATTAAGTTATCATATCATAGGAGTTTTCATGTTATTTAGTAATAATATTAAATTCCATTGCTGAAAAAATTCATACATAAATCAAAATTATGGGCTTATTCATAACAAAAAAAATTACAACAATTCAAACACAACGCTTCACATATTTTTCACGTCGTTATAATATACTTGGTAACATATATAGGATTTATTGAAGAGGCAGAAAGTATGTCTCTTAGTCCTTACTATGATACATATATAATATGATACTTGTGTGCTTACAAGTATCTAAATATTTCCAATGCGAGTATGTTTATATTACGACATGATAGTTGTGCTTTGTTCTTTGCCTCTGATCGACCCTGAGCCTTCAGTATTCATCGGATACGCGCAGTCTTCTTCTCATCGTAATCCACCTGGTACAAGGGCGTCCTACACTACTTTTTTAGGGACGTGGACTCAATTCTCTATAATACTCTAAGTAAGTTAATCAAACTAAATTTGACTAGTACATTATATCCTTCTATAATATGTAATATATATCTCCGACATAATAACCCGCTTATGGTTCACTTTGAAATATATAACGTTTCAATTACAAATAAGACGAGGCATTGAAATAATTGTATAAGTTATATAAGGTTTTGAATATGGTTACAGATACTTTAATATATACTATACGAGTATACTACTGAGTATGCATTTATATTTATCTTTATATTTATAATGATTTCCTTTCACTTTCCGATTCACAGAATTTTCTTCCAAGAAATAATCCAACTGTTTAAAATACATGTGACATTTTAGCGAGTACTTCCACTATTGTCACAACTAGGGCCTTACGTCGAACGTTAAAACGTAAGCTTTCAGATAATAATCCTTTCTAAGCCGGATTAACTAGTGTCGGCCTACCTATTTGCCTGCATTAAGTGCCTTGTTCACCTGATACCATGTTCACCTTTATACTCGTATTCTCCGCAGCCAACTTGGATTTATATAGAGGGAAAATCCTCTGTTGTTATAGCAACATCAAGTTAATCCGCCGTATTTCAAACAGTTTACTTCGAATAAATCAAGGCCACCCCCGCCGATCTCTTGGTAAGTGTAGATTACAGGAAAATGTAAGTAAACGCTTATTGAGAAAGTGACATCTGTTTATTATTTGGACGATGAAAATATTATGTCAATGAAATTCTATTATGTTGATTGGGTGATCAGTTATGAAGTTATCTTTTATGGAGACTGTACACGACCAAGTATAGTCCTATTTAAACTATTTATACGGTGAATAACAAGGGTTTATTTGGCTATAAGGGTTGACTTTGAGAATGAACCTCCCCTCTTCTCCCAGTTCGTGAAGGGCACTAGACGCGAGTACCATCGATATTCAACTAAGTGGAACAAATCTCCGCCAGGCGGGACCTAGCTACATTCTCTCATCAGTTGTGCAACACTATGCATTAACAGAATCGGAGGTAGATTTGGACTAAGAAATAGATGCTTTTTATTTCTATCTTCAATTTATGACTATAGTGAATACTAATAATTTTTGGGAGAAAGAAATATATGCTGTTTCTAATATCTGAATATAATGCATGGAAATAACCACATGCTTTCAGTTAAACTTGCGTTCCTACTTGAATTAAAAGTTGTATTTATACCAAATCACTTAAGGTAGCTAAGCCAGACTAAAAACGATTTGCTAACTCTTAGAGTGACAATGTACTTTTCTACAAAATGATATGATTATGCAGTAAATTGTGAATCCTTTTATTCTTAAAAGGGAATTTAAATCATACAGTGCCTGCGAAAAAAATACAATGACCTAAATTATATATTTCGTACACTTCAATTAAAATATTGAAATTTAACAAGAGCACTACAATTTTACGTATTATTTTTCAATAAACTTGCGCTTCGGCATGCACCCGTTATTTCATAAAACGATAAATTTTTAACGAACTCGGATCGGCCGAATATTGCGAAATTGCTCAATTCAATTAGACCCACTGTAAGTTATTGATAACCAATTCAAAACCTGCAAGAAAATTCCATTCATCTACGTTAAAATAAAATCTGGCCTGAGGCACGGTTCACATCACGTGGTTAATTATAAAACTATTTCTATATACCTTTATTGTATTGCCTATGTAACTGTTATCCTTAAGCTGACTTTCTGTTTGGTTAGAACGTTCTAATGTCATATTTCTGAGTCTATTTTCGCATAGTGTTTCGATATTTGGAGCTGTTATTCGTTTATTAACAAACAAGCGTCCCACCCCGGCTTTGCACCGGTGCAATTAAGATTAAAAAGTATATACAGTCTATATCACTCAGTAACAAAGTATCATACAACCTACAGATTTACACACATTTACACTCGTTAATAAAGAAGAATTAAAATGTGCCACATAATGGAACTTCCCATAAGAATGCGATGTTTTTTTGCTGCAGAAAATAGTCTATGACATTCTTCAGCGTCTCATCTATTTCCACGCAAAAAAAAACCCCATACCATAAAGACCATTGCGACGTGAAAGAAGGACAAAGACACAAACACATTTTCCCATTAATTATATTCGTATGTTTTCTATTTTATTTGGTCCATAATGAACTCCGAATCTATTGGACCGATTTGAAAGAATTGAAACTGTGAGTAATATACTCCGACTTATAAGATGAATGAAATGTTTAGGATCCGATAGGTGACATTCCTGTAGAGAGCGTGTTTTGTTTGCAGTGTCAGAGAGACAATAATAATACGCTTCTTTTGGGCTGGAGTTCTGGATTTGGAATCAATGATGCCTTTTATGTTACTGATGTTATGTAGGTCAATGGTAATCTTTTCTCATCAGGTACAGATACTTGAGTCAATTAACCACAAAATATACCCCAGCTCTTATTGATACAAAAAACGAGTAATGTTAAAAATACTTATACTTTTATATAGTTCTCGAAAGAGACAAACCTCGCAGCTGCCGATTTCAAAAACTAATTGGAGTATAGCCATTTAATCGTTATTACGAGATCATACATTTCCCTACCACTACCGAACGTCCGCTCCGCTATCATCACTGGAGTCCAGCGATCTAATCACGGGCACGATCACAGTCGCTCATTAACGAGATTTATGGATGAAACGTAGACTTTCCGACGACGTTCGTGCAGCCCCGACGCCTTATTTACGACGGTCAGATTGGCAAGATACTGCGTTCGGTGGTGCCTTATGAAGGAAAAACTGTGATTCTTAATAGTTATACCCCCTTTTATAGAATGTACAACAGATCCGATATTGGCCGCTTCTTCAATGAACGACACGACAACGCCATGTCTTTATAACGGAAGTGGTGCTCCCACACTGCAATTTCAAAACGTTACTTTTCATTTTAATATTTACTAGGGTGTTAACACCATTAAGGCCCATGTCATTCGTACGCAAACATAGAAGTTCAGTGTGTGCACAACACATGGCTAAGATGTCGTTGTCGTGCCGTCCGATGAAGAAGCGGCCATTGGGAATATTATAGTATCGACGCGACGGCGCGGCGGGGCGAAATAATCTGCGGCGCACGTGAGATTTAGAGGTTGGAAGCGAGCGCGTATAGCCGGCATATCGAAGCGGAGTTCGTGCGAACTCTCCCGAACGGCGGGAATATCGACTCGCCGGTAATCCGATAATAATGAATAGAAAATAGTACGGGCATGCTACAGTTGAAAGTTCCCCGAACAACTGGAGGCACGAGCATTTTATCGCGAGGCATAATTCGGCCTCGCCGTCACGCGCTGTCCGCTCAGCTTTATCGGACGGTTCGATAGTTCCCTAGGGTATGTACAAGAAATTCGCAACGACTCTTGAGCATAATCTGAAATCAACTATAAGTGCACTATAAAAATAAACAAGCCTTATACACTTCGCCTTAAATATTTATCTGTTCAGCAAGATAGCATTAAATTGTTTTAAGGTCGTAAAAATACATATTATACTAGTACTACTCAGGAACTAATTATAATTAAAATGTATACGGTGGGTCGTGGATACTTTTATGTGCTATGTAATTAAATATACCGATGAACAAACTGGGAAACTTGACTATTTTACGACACAATGAATAAACAATTCACTTTAGCATGTCAGACTTTAAAATTTTATACTGGACATATATTGGCGTAAAATTACGGGTGGCAAGCTGATAGAATATAAACTTTTGAATTACGATCTACAAATATTTAAGATAGAACACAACTATTTACCTTTTATAGGTACCTAAATACTATAGTCAGTTGATTAAGCAGCATTTTTAATTTTATTAAGTATAAGCAGCCTGTAGCCAGAGAGAATTAAACTGCGAAACAACGGGGCCCAGATTCGATTCCCGGTCGAGAAAGATATTTATATGATCTGTAAACAACATTATCTGTAATGTTTGTTCTTGTGTCATATTGTCTAACAAGGAATCCTAATGCCTGGGTCTATGAGCGTGTAAACATTAATTTATAATGTCTATTATCAATATGTACAGAAGACGTAACAATTACACATTTGGAGTATGAAATATTCCATTCATCATAGTTCCCAAGACCCTAATCGTGGCGCTTTCTGTTAAAATGAACGAGACAATAGCCCTTGATCCCTCCCGTTAAAGGTCACCTATATATCGGTGAAGCGCCTAGTTTAGTCCCGATAGTACTTGTGCGGGGTGACAGCTTCTTCTAAAATCGACTGAGCTAACATAATATTTAGGTCAGAGAACGTGTTTTACACATCTTTCTTTTTCTTAGTCATAGATAGACGACTGCTATAAATCGTAAGCGATCAACCAAAGTAAGCACCTTCGAAAAATCGATAGGTAATCGATTAGGTAAATGGTTGGCAGAAGCTTTTTTTTTTAATGTAACGTGTACTGTTGTTCGTTAAATGTTCAGTTTCGGTTAATATCTCAAGATAAGTCTTTCAACAATCACATTTCGTTGAATTTCGACCGTATTGACAACACAAAGTATAGAAAAACGCAAAAATTGTTCCCACAACGTCTCTAAGGTGTATCGTTCGGATACTTTAGGACGCATAAAAATTCTGACACATGTATCAAACGTCAGCCTCTCCGTCAATGTATATAGAGGAATGATTCATGATAACGAATTGAAGTTTGTTAAAATTATTCTTATTAGTTTCCTTCATGTGTGGAAAAATCTATTTTTAACAATGTATTTTTTATCATTTATCGATGTCACGACGGCGAATGAACTGTAACATTCCTAAATGCGAGATACAAATGAATAAGTTAGTGATAATAATCCAAATTAAGTGCGTGTGAAAGAGTTCAAAAACTAATTTATGTCTAAACCAACATAATACCTAGGCGCTGAAAGTAATTTCAACATTACAAACAATTTAACATCAGAGAATATTATCACTTATCTGTTGTGTTCTGAAAAAATGTATGTGAAAATATTACTTTCCATACCATTTCATCGTTACATATACCATGTACATTAATGTACCACAATATAAGTTCAAATCAATATTTTATAAAACGAAGTACACGGAAGCACTTAACAATTTGAAAATACAGAACTTCGACAGTAACACGAGATGAACCAAACAAAATATTGGTTCGCTTTGTTCACATACCCAATTTAGAGTTCGGCAGATGCAAGTTTTCAGATATCTCATCTAATGCTACAGTTCTATTGCGGTTTAATACAGAATGAAGTAAGTATCCGTGCGATACAAACTTTACACTCGGATCACGTATTTAAGTTTGAAATTCGAAAACGTAAATTCAGCGTCTGAATATAAAAATTCAAGAGGCGATGTGTGCAACTGAAAGGGTGACTGCGGGTAGAAGCATAGTAGTCCCAACTAAGAGTTATATCAGATTCAAAGTTCTAGAAACGCTACATTGTAAGTACGCAGTTCGTTTTTATATGTACAATACTTTTTATAGATAGACATTATACAGAATACTTTTAATTAAGTTATTGTTACTGCATCGTTGTAGCCGCCGAATGTGAAGAAAACATGCAAATAA
>DWPA01001993.1:0-16829 GCA_018251375.1 Calpodes ethlius
ATAATAATTGTTTGACATTATAATATGATACATTGTTTAGAATAAAATAATAAATAAATAATATGTTTAACATTGTAATATGCATGACTATAATTACAATATACAGTCATAATAAAATGTTAATATTATTGTACTCCTTTAAGGCAGGACGTAGCGGACATTGTAAAGCATAATTATCGTACCTAACAACCGCAATTTTTATGCTATTGTTCACAATAAAGAATAATTTGAATTTGAATTTGAATAATTAATTACCTAGGTAAGTATGTATAAGGTAAATTACTTTATTACCTACATACTAATGTATTTATTGAATTAATTGATAGATAAACTAAACTATAGTGTCATAAATAATGTATTTAGATAAGTAACAATAAGGTAGGTAACAATTTCTTCAGAATTGTAATGAAATTATTTTATTAGTTGCCGATGCCGATTAATTAGAAGTGTTTTACCTTTAGGAAATATTCAATAATATTGGTCAAATAATAATATAAAAAAATAGCATCAGATCCGTGATGTGGGCGGGTTTTATAGCCGTCTCTATCTCGCACAGCCAACGGATGCTGCGCGAGTGACCGCGCGCGGGGAGGCGGGGCCTCGTGTCGCGGCTAAACGATCGACGTGCCTCACCGTCCCACGCGCACTCTCGGCTTAGACAAATAAAATTAAAACGAATCTACACAGTTAATTGGGAGACAAACGACTCACTGAAAATCTGCACAAAGCCCGTAATTACTGGCAGACACATTACAAACAAAGAATGTTTCTTTGGTCTTACAATGAATGTAGCATAAACTGAGCCCTCATAATTATTATACTTTTAATGATGAACAAATATGCTTAGGTAGCTGTTGTTTATAGTCAATTTAATATACCTAGTCCAATCAAATTCAAAAAGCACATAAACCGATTTTTTTCTTTCATCTGAGGATTCATAAAAAAAATTTTTAGCGCTAGAGGCTTCATATCTATTGTAGGTATTATTTTACAATTTATATACATAAATACTACATGAATTGATTTGGCTTTATTTCCGAAATAAGATAATTATGATATTTCGATCTCTGTATTTTCTTTTACTTAGGTACCTACGAGTCATAATTGTATCTACCCGAACCTTGGCGACACTAACGATTGCAGTTTATAACTAAACTAAAATAAAAATAATCTTCATCGTTTGTCAGAAATTTAAATCCAAAACGCGTTGATGATAAAAGAGAATAGGAATGCGTCAAAAAAGTACTTAAAATACTTATTTGTACAGAATTGGGTTCTAATTACGATTATGACCCCCGGATCCGGGATGGTAACCTAAGTTACGTATCTAAAGATGAATATGGTCGAGTTATTATCGTTCGACAATCTGACAAATCTAGTGTACTAACATACATCACCAACAGGTATTAATACGAACACATTAATTTTGTACATAAATAGATACATAAGTACAGATCACTAAATAAGTTTTGAGATAAATAATAAGTAATAAATAAGTACGTATTAATAAAATTCAAATATTTTTTTTTATTTGTAAACACCTTTACCAGTCCCGATCCAACAGACGGGATGGATGAATCGATCTAGCTAAGTTTTATTTTTATAAAATGTCGTTTTAACCGTGTTTTCATTGAATAAAAACTTCCTAAAATATCATTAGAATACAAAGCCTTTGCCTTCATTTGCAAAGTCAGAAAAACTCGGTCGGGAAATCGGACGAATCTCGATCTGATTGTTGCTTTTACTTTTTCTCTTTTTTCTATTAATAATTTTAAATTAAATATATTACTTAAATATTATTTTAGTACGATCACAATATATATTTCATATTTCATAGGTAAGTTATTTGAATAGTTATAAGTAAAAATAATAAAAATATGTACCTACAAAAAAAAAGCTTAACTCGGTCATCCAGGGACTTACTCATTAACTAGCAAACCCTAAAAAGCCATGATACATGTCCTTCAAAATTCATGACATATGCTTCATCTGCGATTTTATCACACGTTCAAAATCAGTACCAACTGTGTAGATAAGAGGGGGCGCGTAATCTTTATTCCAAAACATCACACAACAATTTATATATTTCACAAACCCATTCCTGAATAGGAAAACGATTTGGGCAGCCCTATTACTGATTTTTAATCGAAATTTCAGTAGGTATTCTACTACTATGAATGTTCTTTGCCGAGAATGGACGGGCATGAGAAAACTTTAAAGTTGCGTTTTGCGGGTGTTCAAACGTTATTCTTAAAAAAAATACTGAGCAGAGGTCTTCTTGAAAGTACTTATAGTATGTTTACTGTACTATAGGTGTGTAGGAACTTACTATTGACAAAATGTTTATTTAAATATAGTAAGTACAATCGAAGTGAACTTCCTCTTTAAATTTCGTACATCTCAAAGCTTAAGATTAACTTACCTAACTGTTATTGTTATTCTTCCAATTCTCAATTCACGAAACGGCTAAGAATCTTGGTGCGGAAATAAATTAGGTACCTACCATTACAATATGATCTTTACAGGTTCTATATCGGTTTTAGGTAATTAGACCATCTATTTGGAATAATGACCATTGTTTATACTTGAAATAATTAATAATACTAAATAGTATTATTAAACTATTATTATTAGTTCATAACACTTAGCTCAGCTATATGTAGGCGAATGCTATCTTTGCTGTTATACTGCTTATTCAATAGCTTAATCCAGCTTATTCATTGGACCCTGGATTTTATCTAATACCAAAGTACTTGTAAAGGCGTTCAACGGCACATCAAACAAATCCAAATTCGATCGGATTTCGTCCTTTGGCTACCCTTCGTTGTCGTTGTCAGACAAGCTCCATTATATTGGACGGTCATCCGATATACATATCTATACAACATTTCAGCTTAATCGGACATTGAAAATTAGATCAAATTTAACCAAAATTAGAGTACCTACAGGGAAATTGGACGGGTAAAAATAAATAAAAAAATTAAAATTCTCATATTTGAGACAGACATAGACGATCCACCGGATGATAAGTGGTGACCCTCAGCCAAGGATATCAGCAACGCCCAAGGCATCACCTAACCTAACCAGAAAATATTTTCACAACACATTTTTTTTTTTTATAACCGGACTGCAGCAACGCTCGTTTTATCGATGAATTATAATTATAATTGAAATATATATTTTTGACACAGAGTATGCCATACCATCATCGATGGCACTTCTTCCACCACAGCCGTGGATAGTTTAGAGATATTCGTGCTTAAGGTCCTCAATGAAACTTTCCAAGCACTGTGTGTGGTGCATCGTGGCCAAGTGTAAAATATTTTTTAGGTGTTTCGGTCGCAATGTCGAAGAACCAATAACTGAGCGTACCCCGCTTTATTTTTAACTAACCGTTGTTGATTGATGCCTTTGATGTGTGTGATGTCCATAGCCGAGGGTTACCACTAAGTAGCTGGTCTACTCTTTTCTCGGCTACTTACATAAAAATAATGATAAACCTTTGCTTATAAGCATAAGCCACATAACGTGACGTTGACATTAGCTGTGAAAAATATGGTGTCCTATTTATATAACCATTTTTGTCGGCCTCTTATATTATGAATGAAGAAGAGGACTTGGACAAATAGGGCTTAATTGCAACATTTACGAATTTAGTCCCTGTAACTGCATTGGTATAGGACCATTTCCCCAGCTCAGAATTTAATATTTCATTATTTCTGAGAATGTCCGGATAGACCGATAGAATTAAAAAGACTTCAAATTTAAAACAATTTTAAGGTTTATCAATGATCTCTGAGCCTAACCGTTAACCGATTTAAAGCGATGGGCTAGTAAAAATAGTTCCGTTCCGTTCGGTCCCGAAATACCAAAGACCACTCAAATGCGTCATCACTATCAGGCGTCGGGAGTCCGTGTAGCGAGCGACAGTGGCGAGCTAGCGGGGCTCGTAAAGCGGGCGAGCTCGTGTGTGTCAAATTTCCGATAATCTTATTTTGGCGCGCATCAGACGCATCGATGACGGAAATATGGGAGACATGTTGCGAACGACGAGCATGCGCGGCCGTTCACCTGAACCGCGACGATAGTTTTACGGCAATTTATATTTTGCATTGATAAAAATAACATTTGCACCTTGAGCCGATCAAGGATAATAACTTTCATTGCTTCATTTTTATTTATTAAAGAAACTCAATAAAGAGCTAGATTTCATAAACTAATTGAAGGTTTGTTAGCTTCCCTGAATTCAGGGTATCGTGTCAATAATATCACTAATTAGTGACATACGGCAATTAACGATGGAGGTTTAAAACCAGAATATCGAAGCTTATTAAGCCGCCCAAAATTATACCTGATGTTACTTAGTCACCATAACCCCAAATCTTATATAAAGAGAAGAAATAAAGGCGTAATCTACAACACTTTTCAAACGCACGATTGCCAGACCTTTGAAACCCAGTACCTATAGAGAAGACGCAAGATCCCTAGCGTTACTTGTCTTCATAAACTTTGGATCCCCGTGCGGAAGACCACAATTAAAAATATTAGACTACTTAATGAACGATTACTATTATATCTAAAAGAAATCTGAAACTACTGCTCAACTTAGAACGTACCTAAACAGTGGTGCATGGTAGTGCTTATGAATATTTTTCACCTAAAACGGTAATAACCCCTATCCATCCAACTCGGGAATATGTGTAGTAGCCTAACATTACTTAACGATTTAGAACAGTAAGCACTGACACACACAATACGAGATACCCAATATTAACAGGCATTAAACACAATTTTATTGATTAATTGATAGCTTACAATACAACGCACCACTGTTATAATGTTTACTTTAAATTTCAGGAACTTCAGTTAACCATGATGAGATATATGAAAAGAAAAATATTTTTCGAGTATTTTTTTCTTTGAAAATGGAACTTTAAATTCTTAAATGTAATAGATTGATTACCAAAGAATCAAACTACTATTTATTACCCTCGGCTTAAATAACAGCTTAAAATAATGTTGCTTCCGAGATGGATATTTAATTTTTATCACCATTTGTGTGTGTATTTATTTCCAATAAATTATTCACATAAAAGTAGATACACGCCTTAATAATGTTTGTCATATAATACTATTAACAATTATAAAAATATCCTGCGATACAATATCCTGAAAAACCTACATAATTACAATCAGATTATATCACGAAGCCTATAGACTCACGAAGCAAGGCAAAATACCCATACAACATAATCGTATGCATTTAATAAGTAACTTTAATTTTTTTGTTCATTTACGTTCAAACATTTTGTTATTGTACATTTACGGTCAGCGTAGATGAGATACTTTTGTCTGCAGAGGACCATAACGAAAAGAGAATCCTTTGATGTCCTTAGACATAAACAGTTATACAGTCTATACAATCTATAAGTTTTCTTTTATGAAGAGAAAAATATATCAAGCTCGTTTGCATAGGCCATAAAGGTATGTCCTAGTGGTGACAGAACGCGTGGTGTCCGCATCCGGAGCGAGCGTCCGTGCGCGGGCGCAGTGCCGCGCCGAGCCGCTGACAGACAAATGCGTGGCAGGAAGATGGCGTCGTTAGCGCTGTCGTCGGCTCCGCCATAAATGTAAATAAAGGAAGCGAGCACCCACTCGATTTTTCTTTCTCTTCCGAAATGCACTTTGCTGCATGCTTTTGGATCGTAAATGTTATTTTAAAGTTTAATAATAATATACGAGTACATCTTCATGAAATTTCATTTTAAACAAAGTCATCACGGTAAAAACAACCCTTATAAAAATAAAACTGTGGTTTACCAAAAACATTTTGAATGAAAAATGTGGCTGGTTGCATCGCTTACAGCAGTTTATCAGTCTATTTTAGGTACCTACATGAAATTTCATTTCTTTTTGTAAATAATACTTGCAAGTTATTTTAAAGTGGCCAATATTGTAGTTAATGCTAACGCTAAATATACATATTAATAGCATAACCTATTAATTTATAAACACTGAATTTAATTCTGACAGTACAACATTACGCGCTGATTTTGTACTGATAATACACATACCTACGTAATCTACTTGTTTAAACCATAACCCTTATTTCTTGTACAGTCCTATAAAAAAATGTTCCTTGAATGCATCTAGTGCCTTTCCTAAAGACCTACTGTCTCTCTCTTTTGCTGTTTATTATGAACATAGTTGCTAACGTGGCTTTCATAAAAAATACAAATAATTAACAAAGTATCTGTCGTCCGTATTTTTTAAAAAGTACTCGTGTTATTGACAAATGTCTCATAAGTGTTTGTGAGGGTTGGATGGTGAAAGTTACAGATTTCGTAATATTAGATTTGTAGGGCGTCGGAAATTACCCGAGAGGTTTTAATACATTAATAGTGTAAGTAGGTTAATCCAATGGCAAAATGGACGTGTTATTTGTGCAAATCAACTTCAAAAAAGGACTTGAGAACCTCCTCTCAATTCATCAAGAACTTTTATTACAATTCTCCGACTACTCGAAAATGGTTTGACCCATTTGGACGGCAAACGGTATTGGATAAAGAATTGATTCAAGTTATTTCCACATAAATATGGAATAAGGATGATACAATGAGTTCCGGATTTAAAAAAGAAACGCCTCCATGAATGGAAATCATTAAACCGTGTTTGAAGATATTCGATACTGGTGAATTAAGATATATAAACCAGTACATCATTGAAGATCTCAAGGTCTGATGTGGTCTGGAGACAAAATATGTAACTCTTCCATGGTTCGGTATAATTGATTAAACTGTGCTGGAAAATATTTGCTCTTCAAATCAGTAGGTACATCTTTGATCATCCCAAGACGTGATAATATGTGTGAGAGAAAAATATGTACGAAAACACTAAATTCTGTACTTACTACGCACATATCATTCTGTACTTACTATACACAAAATAATAATATATAATTGACCTACAAATGCACCGAGCTCAAAAACAATTGTAGTTCTCAAATTTATTATTTTATAGTTTTGAGATTTTATGGATATTAAAAAAATCTAAATCATAAACTGAACAAATGAACATTAGTGTTTTTTTTATAAGTCACTACACTGTACATTTGATCTCGCATCTGCCAGGGCAAGGCTAGAAGGATTTGCAAATATGATGAAACGCTTCGAAAACATTCCTATCTCACATACTTTCCGGTAGTCAGTGCCGATCGTCTTGAAGGAGTTCCTTGGCAGGGTATGATGAAATATGCAATTTTTATTAATCTATTATTAGTCTACCTTGCAACGTTCCGCGATTAAAATGTGTGACGGTATCTACTTTAAAACGTGCGTGGTACCTCCCTTCTTCCCACAACCATCGTAGACTCGATTTACCCTGATGATGCTCCGGTTCATCAACAGTTTCATTATGAAAATATGAAGTAGGTTCAAAAATGTTTTTGATCGCAGATACGCCGTTACGAAGATTTAAGTCCCTCAAGGAGATCAACAATCACCGGACATAACTAAATAGTACATCGTTGTCGAGTATAATTCACTGATTTAATCAATTCCCAAAACCGCTTGATTGTAAACAGTAAATATAATAACCAAGGTGACTAACTCCAGTTACACGTGAACACTCCTAATTACACGGTAATGATACCTAATACCAATAAGATTTACTAACTAACCATTTTCCCTTTTACAGTCCCATTTGAGATTTATCACAAATATCCGTGGACGACAGGTGATCGTGTCGCTGCAACCTTATTTGCTATCTTTATAATCTAGAAATAAGATTTAGTTGGATGCAGATGCAGTGGAGAAGCACTAAGAATTTTCTAAAATTCAACTAAATTAGCCACAAATGGGGTTAAAGTTCTATAATATAATTATTTTATACTCTAACGGTCCTTTTCAATAATCTATCTAATTAGCAACTTTAGACAACTTAATAGGTAAAATAATAACAAAAACTAGATATTTTTAACTATTGCTACACAAACTACTTGAGGATATAGAATAAAAGTTTATTGAGAGCTATCGTAAGTGTCTTGCTATTAATAAATTAATTATTTAATAAACTTAAAACACGCTTAAATAGGTAGTGAAAACTACCGTCAGTATGAATGTTATGGTTTTTTTATTTTTCCTACGATGAATATATTAGATATATTTAAACCTGCTTATGTCCAAAACAGCTTAGTATATCACAATATTTTTATTACAATGTTAACGTTAATGAAAATTAGGCTTTGAGTTTTAAGATATACTGTATATGTAACTTTTAGTTTATCTGTGGCACCATATATATTTTGGACTGTCGCACGGCGCTCATCGAAATAGAGTCGGCACAAAAACATTTTATCTCTGCGACCTTTTGCGCCCGGTGCGCGCACAGCGTAAGAAACAAAATATTGCGCTACCATAGACAAAAAAACAAAAGTTTTTTTTTTTGAGTACGTACAGTAGTTTTTGTTTTCTGTCTATTTTTGGTAATATTGTTTTTCAAAATTTGGAAACACTCATTTCATCGCGACTAATATTATTTTTCTGCAACAAATACCATGCTTATACATTTACTTAGCATCAGCTTTGGGCGGCAAAACTTTGCGAGGCTGTTTGTCTTTCGTGTAAAGATCAGGTTTAATGGTTTAGGTATTTGTCATGTTTGACGAGAAATGCTTAAGTAATACAAATAAAAAAAAATTAAGTTTTAATATATTTCACACAGAAATTGCTTGGAAACGCGAGGCCCCTGCAAGAGCGACGCGATTGCTCGTTTCGCCACCCTCTAGAGTCGCCGCTGACACAAAAAATAATGTAATTTGCCAAATATTTATGAATTGTAAGCGAGAAAACAAACATATTTGTCTAGAAGTACCGAGAAACATTCATATGCTCGTTTTTTCGTACACGCTGCATATAGAACGGAAACTTGCGGTATCGAAACGTCCTGTTATATAACATCGAATCGTTTAAAAACTTGGTAAGAATTACATACGTTATATTCCTCACCTAATGCCGGTGCTATTCATTTTTCGAGCGATGGCGTGAATGGAAAATAATTTTGTCAAGATTCACCTATATCTAGTCTGTTTGCTTAGTATTGCCATATAAATAGGTGTAGAGTAGTCAATTTTATGGACTCGTATAATGCGATATCAATAACTACATTTCGGTTTTATACGGCGATTAAGATATTTATTCTCAATTGAATATAATATTATATCAAGCATAAAATAATTTTATAACAAATAATGTTGCTTTCGTTCGTCAAAATGCGTAGGTAATTAGTTAAAAATATTTAATAAAATTATTTTTATATAGCAACAAAGGTTGTTTTTGCTAACGAAGACCTTGAGTTGTATTGTTAGCAGCATCGTGAATCTTATTTTGATTGCGAAATTGTCACTGTAATATTTGTGTAGCTAATTGGAAATTGATAAGCAATAATTTTATCAATAGTGTTTTTCCCCGCAATAAGAATCCGCCGGCCAAGTGGAGCTAATAAGGAGATTGCTCGCCATGGCCGGCCCGTCCGACGGCGATCCCGACGGATGGGTCGAGTTATGCGAGCGTCAGGCCAAAGCCGCCGCACAGGACTTCGCTAAGGCATACATGCAATACATTCAGACTGGCGTAAATGATGCTACAACAAGACCACATGTTTCACAGAAGGAATTTCTGAAGAAGTTCGTGGAATATTTCTCAGAACATTTTGATATAGAATTCGTAAAACTAAAATCGCAGCACAAACTTCCAAATGGAACGCACACGGGCCACGATGATAGCGATTACTCTGAAGATACGGATTCTCCAAAAACGCAACATAAAACGTTTTTCAGACGATTATCTTTCAAAGGACTGAGACGCGGCAAAGGTTTATTTCACAAACAGCACTCTGACGACGCAGATCTGTCTAATATGAATAAAAACAAAACTAAACTGGCAAAGATAGTTGTAGAGTGCAGAAAGGAAGGATCAGTTAATTATTTGACTCCAGAAAGCTTGGAACAGCCTGGAGGACCACAAAAGTGGGAAAAATGTAGGTTAGCATTAGTAAAAACTGTAGGAGGCTATATGTTAGAATTTTACTCCCCACCTAAAGCACAGAAGCCCCGTAGTGGAGTCTTCTGCTTCCTTATATCAGAAGCCCGAGAGACTACAGCACTTGAAATGCCAGACCATGAAAATACATTTGTATTAAAGGTAAGCACAGTTTTAATTATTTGTTATTATTTATTCTGCTTTTATGGTTTACTGAACATAATCATGTAATTTGGTTTACTGCTACAAAACAAATTACTTGGACAGTATTAACTATTTGTAGTGTTTTATATAAGGAATTCGGTGTATGTGACTGTGGTTGCCAAATGCAGGCATATCATGTGTGGGACAATTTTGCTGATGTAATGTGGTCGGGGAAAATTAATAAACATACTTAACGAATAAAACTAGGTATATAACAAGGCCTTATTATTAATTTTTCCTTGTTTAATTTTAGTGGAAAAATATAAATATAAGTTTTGGTGCAATAACATTTATTAATTATATTATGTGAGTAGAGGTCAGTTACATATTTAATGCACATTGCAATTGTTTAGAAATCAATGTGAGCCTTATATAATAACTGTCCAGGACAGTAAGTTTCATTTATTTCTATGATAATACTGGATTTCCCAGCCATCGGGTAACAGGTAGAACAGCAGATGAAACATACTTGGACTGTGACTACAGCTCTATTTAGATTTTTTATCAGTTTTTCCAAAAACCCACTAATTTAAACTTTTATTATAACTCCTACATTTTAACACCTACTATAATTAAAATATTATGATTTCAAACTTACATTAAATCAATTCAACCTACTACTTCTACTGAGACCACTCTCATTACAATGATGCCTTATCATTGTTAATATTTGATTAGAGTTTGCAAAAACAACTGAAATATTGAATGTATATTGTTATTGGAAAGGCGGACAACAACATGGAATACGTGATAGAGGCGGCGGACGTGGACGACATGAAGTCTTGGTTGGCGACCATCAAGTATTGTATGCGTTCGGCGCCGACAGCACAGCCTCCGCCCGACGCGCTGCCTGGAGCGCCGGAGCCTGCACCCCCCGACCTGCCACCGCGCCGCGACCTGCCCTCCAGCGCCAGCAACGCGGATATCGCAACTGACACACCAGACGATGCTGAACTTGGTCAGTTTATCTTCCCTAACCTACATGGCTGTACATAGGGTTGGGGGATCTCATTAGTAATTTTATAGACACCTAAGTCAATAAATTAACGTGCCATTTTTTTTATATATCTTATTACCATCTCTACATTTTGAATTCAAGTGAAACAATCGGTACATACTAAGATGTGTTTTCGATGTGAGTGCAGGCTCTATAGCGGAGGAGTCGTGCGAATCAGTGGTGCGCGTGTCGCTGGCCGAGTGGCCGTGGTTCCACGGTACGCTGGCTCGCGCGGCGGCAGCGGCGTGTGTGCTGGCGGGCGGTGCGGCTGCGCACGGCTGCTACCTCGTGCGGCAGAGCGAAACGCGCCGCGGCGAATATGTGCTCACGTTTAACTTCCAGGTACCGAAACCACTCTTATAATGGTATGTCCCGACCAGTCTGATTGTACCTTACAACTGTCCAAAAAGAAAAGAAAGCAAATAATAATAAGGTCCCTGATCACATGCTCTCAAAAATTTCAACTAATACATTTCATAGGAGGAGTAGGTAACCAGGTGGATAAAAATACCTACCACAAGTGTGAGTCCTATTAATATTTAACTTGGTAGTATAGAGACCTCTAGAAAGGATCATGTATCAATCTTTTATGTTGTTCAGCAGGATACACTACGAGCGAGGGGTCAGACTCGAGGATAGAACCTTTAACGCCCTACTAACGAACTAATGAACGCATACCATTGATTTTTAATTTATGCATAAATTAAATTTCGTTCATTGCAATTCCACTCGTTTACGTATTAGTCCCGTCCTATTTGGCCCTGACAGTATCGTATTGTATCACCATGAAAGCTAACAATAAAACTAGCAGCCGAATAGTTCGATTTCATTCTTAATTATTGTCAAGTTAATTAATATTATGTATGAGAGACTACTGTGTCACAAGTAACAAATGGTGTTAACATAGTAAAATGTAATTAGTCTCGTCCCTATGACAAGTTTTCTTGTTAAAACGATAAATATAAAATTTGTATGTTTTGGGTGTGTATGTGCAGGGTCGCGCGAAGCACCTGCGCATGACTCTGAGTGAAGCGGGACAATGCCGGGTGCAGCATCTGTGGTTCCCCAACGTGCACGAAATGTTGGAGCACTTCCGCGCTCACGCCATCCCGCTCGAGTCGGGCGGCACCGCCGACGTGACGCTCACCGAGTACGTCGTGTGCCAGGACTCCGCCAGGCAACAAGTGAGCTGAGCACACGGCACACTGTTCCCGCCCTCCTCACTGTCCCCGTTGACCCATCTATTCCCGTTGGTTCCGTTGTCCCCACTGCTCTAAGCCGATAGAGTTAGTGGTCGTTACCAACATTTTTTTTTCGTGGGATCTTTAAAAGATGCCCAGGGTCTGTAAAGACCAGTCCATGTAAGAATTCTAACTAATAAAACCTCGGCACCTAGTTAACAGGAATAGCATTTACATAGAGATGCCACTAGTTATATGGTGAACCAAATGAAACCAGACTAAGTAGGGACTATTTTAATATCTATAAATTACTTTTAGATAATTTTTGACTTGAAACCTGGGAGCCAGATTTAAGTACAAAGATCCTCTGAGGGTAAATAGTGATAGGTGAAGAGCTACTAGTCCCAAGTATTTTTATGCTTTGTGTCGAACAATGCAGCCTGAAAACATTGTAGTGGTTAGTTGCACAGAATGTTTAACAAAACATAACTCATGTTATTATTAATATTGTTAAATTGACTCAATAAAGTTTTGTACAATATTTGTCAATAAACTCAACAAATTAAAAAAGATTTAAAGCTAGTAATTTACTATGAAATTCAATATAAGCTGAAAAGACATTTACTCAACTAAACATGCTAAAAATTTAAACTCATACAGATTAGGCAGTAAACTATTTCGCCTTAGCTCCAACTTCACACAGTAGGACAGACCAGTATTTTGCTTAAAGCGGTATCATGCACCAAGATATTACTTTGTTCTTCATGCTGTGTAACTGCACTGTGTACTTTAGTATGATGTATATATTTCTACATTTTTTTCCATCGTCAAAAGAGTCTTGCAGTATGTCCAACTTCCACTCTATACATTTTTGTATATTAATTGCATCACAAAATTGTATATGAATATATTAAAACACATTTGATAAGCTTGAGCTATTATTTAATATTAAATATCAATTCTACACCAACAGCATTTGCTGTTGTAATGATCAGTCTCACCTAACTTGTTGCCAAACATAATAAACTTAAAGTTTATGTTATCCACTATAGAAAAAAACACAACCAAAATAATCGAAAAACGTTGTTAATGCCCTTTATTATCACATGGCTCAGCGGGATGGTTTGATTACTAAAGTAAACCACCTCTATTTTATTCTGAGTAATTTTCTTCCCAATAATAACCTACCAAGCATGACAATAGAAATATATGTAACGGTTTACATGAACAAAGTTCGCGAAACTGTGCGAATATACGTACAATGTCTTTAGAAAAACCGTACAATATAATGGTTATGCGATAAAAGATTAGAGAAATAGAAAGAAAGATTAGAATGCTATTCATAAAGAACAAATACTGCCTTCTAAGTGATACTAAGATTTAACTTTCATTTGATGTTTTGTTATGAAAACTTTAATTTTACTTCAATACTTGAAGTTTGATAGATTCATAGTCTCTAAGAATACTTAATGCTGGCTTATTTATTAAGTAAAAAAAATAAAGATGTGATATTTATAACAGAAACGCCAATATAAATGAAGTTAAAAATCATAATATAATGTTGATCCCAAAATTAACTTGAAAATCTTCTGAGAATAATAATTATAAAAATATATAGTATGCACTTAAAAATTATCGGATCTTACAAACATTCAAAGTTGAAATATGTCAACAAAGATTTTGTCACTCATGATTATATGACATTATAGGCTCTGTATGACAGTGCCCCCCTGATGAGTCATTACATATACCACCACCAGTTCTCAAAATTGGAGACAAATTCCTTGTTTATGAATCTATAAACATTAGTACAGAATTTGTTGGTGCCACAAGTAATAATTTCCCTAGTCCTTACTGGGTCCCTACGTTTTTATAGAAAATAAGTTATTATAATATATGACCAGTATAAGTAGTGAAATGTTAAGTCATTGTCAAACGTTTATCTCATTCATAGATTTACAAGAAGAAATACAATACAATTTATCTCATTCTTTTTGACAATAGAATAAAGTAGAAACAAAAGCTTTCTTTGTTATACCAATGTTGTGGATAAATATGACCCTGAACGCAACAATCGAGCCATCTAGCATTTAGAGTTTGATATAATAGAACTCATACAAAGATACCAACAATTCTCTTAAAATATAACAGAATATATCAGTATTGAAATATGACATGTTAAGTCATTGAGTCAAAAATGCAAGGTGTTTCGAATCAAATATCAGAAGTATATTTTTATATATCAAAAAAATTTACATTCTTTCCATTTTTTTTTTCTCTGGTAAATCTATGGTCTCGTTCTTGCCATTTCATTATGCCATTGGTTTGCTCTTAAATATTTTTGTGTACCATGTCTTGTTGCTGTCGATGTTGTAGTTTAGTTGATTTGTTTAAGCTTGTATATATCTTAAAATGCTCAGCATTCTTTGTATTCTATTTAGGTGTCCATACTTTGATTATTTCAAGACACTGATGCAACAACTATCTTATGAATTTAAACCATTATTTTTATTGGTGGGAATTTGATTGAACTGTGCTCTCAATCATACAGAATCTTGAAATTATTAAAGTGATTTTTTTAATTATTTAAAATAATGAGATGTTTGCGTGCTTACATTTATACACATTTTACTTTTGTGAGTGTGCTCAATGTTTATAGTAAGTGTTAAGTGATAAATTATTCTCGTAAGAGGCTAGTGTCGCGCGGACACAGAGTAATGTTGAATATGGATACGTAAGAGATTTTAAAATAGAATATGTATAGCTTTTAGTTTTAAATGTCTGATAATTTCAAATAATAGCCTCATTGGAGGTTATCTGTAGAACAGCGGACCCTGTTTTGCATTCTTAAGTCAATAGTCATTGACTCATTGTAGCTTGATCATCTTGTATTTTATTATTGACCTGTAATTATCTTGTCCTGATTATCAAGTATTCTTCATTATGCACATTTAAGAAGACGTTCAATTTGTTAATATATCCTTAATTCTTTAAATGCATTATTTAGAAATTACACACTTTAACAACTCCGTGCAATCCTGGTGAAAATATCCTTGTATTGCAGGTCACTGTGCATTTCAAATAATTTGAATGGTACTTTTTTTAGTAATCTATATTTTGTTTTTTTTTTTCTATAAACTGTCAATAGGGTTTTATTGATTAACCATAATTATTTATGTTAATATTATTAACATTGTATTGTTAATTTTTGTACAAAAGAGACTCATGTTCTTTAGAGCTTTAATCATCATATTCTTGGTTGTAAATTTATTATTAAATCTTATTTAGTTGAATGGCTTAGTTTTTTTTTTATTTGCTGGTTGTTATTTTTGTTTGGACGCTTGTGTTTTGCTGTTTGCATTGTGCGCTCGTGGCGGTAAGTGTTCTTTTTCTCTTTACTTTTTTTCTCTGCGCTTGATAAGTAATATTTAACTGGTTTCGAATGGTCCCACTTCACATTCACACTGAGCTTTATATGACGTCTACCTAACTTTTTATTTTTTATTTGCGCTGTTAATGTTGATTTACGTAGAGCCAATATAAGGCAAACTTTGCATTGTCAAATACATGCATAAAAATAGGACAATGATTCTTCGTCCACAATCATGTCATCGTACATACAATAAATTGTGTCTCACCGATTATGATGCAGTTTTCAAGAGTTATAACATTTAATGATTATTTATTTATATCGGTTTATAAATGAAAAAAAATAACAAGAGTTAATTTTAAACAATCCCGTCGAAACAATTTAGGTCGTGGCTACTAATTAACATATCCCGAAGCGAAGCGAAGGCGGGTACTTGTAAATAATAACTAGTTCAGTTTGCTATAGGTAATATAGTGGCTGACAAAAATGTATACTTAAAAAGCTACATAACGAAATTAGAGTATTTTTAACAGTTCAATGGCTCGCTACTAAGTTTTTAATGTTCGCAACAATAAAGACAGACACCGCTACATGCACATAATAATAGCCACTACATCAGGGAAGACAAGACGTAGCTGTAGCTCGGGTCTCCTAGACATTTTACCTATGACCAAAGGTTCGAAACCACTTGCTAAAGCTATCACTACCCTTTATTATAAATATACTGGATTGCTTCAGCCGCCGTTTCAAAAAGGCGCTCTTGCACATCTGAAAGTAATGTAATCCTACCTACAGAAATATTCTGCAACTCTAATTAAATGGAGTTAATTCTTATCTAAGTTAATTGATATAGTTCAAATCAACATACTCAGTATATTTATATTACTGAGATCTGTGACAGCGAAATAGTTCTCGGTGACGAGGGTACATGGATAATCCGTGGTGTGGTTTCAGCTACCGGTGTCGCACGGTAGCGACGTGCGCATGCGCCGCGCCGAGCTGGAGGCGCTCATGCTGGCCAGCGGCCACCACGACCTGCG
>DWPA01001994.1:0-16826 GCA_018251375.1 Calpodes ethlius
TATTGTATTCATGTCTCAGAAATTTTCAACGAGAAATTTCAATTGATATTATTATTGTATGAACATTTATTAGTTTAAAGCGTTATTTAAAATTGTCTATCGTTGATGATGGCAGTAATAATTGGAATTCTGAGTTCGAGGGTAATAATATCTCGAAGACAAATTAAGGAAATGTTCATTTTATCTTAAATCGTTCTGCTACCAAAGCACCTCCGCTTTCTGCTCGGCCGCATTGCACACCGGAACTGGCAGGAATTTATTCAGACACCAACTACATATTTTATTTCGGATGATAAGCTTCTAAAGCAAAGTAGACGACTTTGCAAAGATATTTGTTTGGATAAAAAATGGTAGAAAATTACTCAAAAATTATATTCTTTTTAACATTTTTGATTTTATTGAATATATAAAGAAACAATGAAATTATAAGATTTGTAAAATTTATTTTAAAGATATTCTTGAATTTTTAATCCTTTTTAACTTGAGACGTAGCTAAACCTTCCGAAGCAGTACAGAAAATATTTCTTTATCTTACACCATCTTGTTTCCGAAGCACCTCCGCTTTCCACCCGGCCGAACAGCATACCGGAATTGGCGAGGATTTATTTGGAAAAAGACTGTGTATATTTTATTGCGGACGATAAGCTCCTGAAGCAATGAAGATAGCTTAAGAAAATTCCTATGCTGAAGATTTAAGAAGTAGTATTATATGATGATACAATTTAATCATCGATTTTATTAATTTACTGTGCTAGAAAGATTTAATAATTCTTATAATTATTTATTACTTTATTCTGAGGGAATATAATAATATGAATTTCAATAATCAACACGTATGAAGATATGGGCATAAACCAGCATATAATATACCTACAGACTACGCCTAACCTGACGAACAATCTACTCGACTTTTATTATACAAATAGACGCTGGATTGTCTTTCTAAGTACTTGGGATACAGTACTTTCATAACAAAGTATCCACTTGATACTTATTAATTCAAAGTCAGCTAATTCTTAGACCCCGCTGTGTAAATAAGATTTGAATCCCTGAGTATAATAACATATATTATTTTAGTACCTTAGTCCACGAACGAAGTACTGTTTATTCTATTATGACATCAAAATTGAGACGTTGGATTTGAGTATTAGGATTTTGTATTTCCTTTTGTATTCATATACTTTATATGTAGATATTTGACACGTTTCCGACGTCATTATGATTTAGTTTTAAAATAATTTCGTTACGCGATTATTTCACGAACAATAAATAACTTCTGGTAATGAAAAAATACTTAAATAGTTATAAAATATTGTGATTACGATTTATTGTATGCCCGTGTAGCTATTATACATAATGACTGGTAATTATTTTCTTTGTTTATCTCTTGTTAACAATGAACTCTTCTCTATTGCTACTGAATGAAAAGTACACTTCTAGTGTTATTACAATGTAAAAATAATTAACAAATAATTGTATACATATATACGCATGTGTCATCATATTGATCCTCTCACTGGGCGAAGCTCATTTTGAAAATATAATTAGGTTCTATTATATAACTTTTAAACGCCAAGAGAGGACTTAAGGATGGAAATCAATGGATCACTTTATTTAACCTACGTCATGTACCTACGTACCTGTAATCATGTATGTGTGTGTAATTTGTATGTGTGTTTAAATGGCGATGCTTGCCATGTTAACCTGTGTTTATGATTACAGAGTTCTTTGGTAACTAGTTTCCGTTTTAATTGCCTCCAAATATCGTGTAAGTTATGGTTGGTAGTTATTGGTATATTATAGGTATATTAAAAGTGTATTAATATAGTTGGTAGTTCTCGAGGCGTGAGTGTTGCTATTGTATTGTGTCGTTCATGCCAACCTCTACACCGGGAATCTAAATAGGTTTGAATGTGTTAACGTACATGTTTACATTATAATATTGTTTACGTTTGGTTACTGATTGATTGTATATCACAGAACTAATTGAATTATATACCCATGACATTTATAGCGCATTGTACGATTATATAGGTTGTGTTGCTGAACATTAAATGCTACTTAAAATAAAATCTTGACTTAATTACGTAGTACAGTGACATTGAAAATTTTCCACTTCAATTCTTAAGAATTAGTAATTAAGATTGTAGATATTAATGTACATATACAATATCATTAGATAGTTTAGTTATATAAGTTAAAAAAAAAATTATATGAATAAGATTCTTGTTTTTGTAAGTAATATACGTAGGTACTGGAAACCCATACAATAATGAGGGTGAATAAATGTCTATTCCGAGTTGTCATCTTATATTTTTACACAAAACTGTATAAAAAACCCTTAAAATACACATTTATATCTAAAACAAAGTTACATACAATAGCGCAAGGGAAAAAGTGATAGGAACGATTGATGTTCAGAGAAAAATTGTATCTTTTGAGAGAGAATGCAAGTGTATTGTTTTGTCCCCGGCGCACATGTGAGGGGATTATCATCAATCACTAACTGCAAATTGCACATGGCCTTTCAGAATGCACGCTTGCATTCGTAGCACCGGTCAGGATTAGGTGGCATTAGTTGAATCGAATTCCCTGCTAAGCGCTCTGCGGTGCTATGTGTTATTCGCAAGCCTCTTGCCCCTGTAACTGCAATCGAATTGCCCACACGAAACCACCCGAGGCGTGAATTAATTAGTTTGTCATTACGTACTGTGAGCTAGTTAAAATCGCTTCACACGTCTATAATTAAGTTCAGAGATTTGTCTTAGAATTCATTTAGTTTATTACACAGTTACTTCTTAAAAACACAAAATAATAAGATTAAGGAGAAGTACTTGTGTTATTTTTGGTCTGTATTGTCGCCTGCAGTAACACATTTTAAGTAACTATACACACGATATTAAGGAACGAAGTAATGTGAATGCGTGAAGGTAAATTAATAAAGAACTCAAAACAGGCTCTACACGCTGAAATTACGTTCTTAGTCCGTTTTAATGGCTACAGTTATATTACAGTGTCTATTTAATTAAATTTGGACAGCACTAGACATCTACAAAAGTTTGTTCGCAATCTTACAGTCAGGTACGTAACTTTTAATATTTTACCGGACTTGAATTTCAAAAGCCTTGTAATACTATGTAGGTACCTCATAAACTATTTTATATATTTTAATGTTATATATAATATTGAATACGTGTAAAGAGAAGCACAGATTTAAAAGATATATTAATAAAATTAATTATATTAAGAGAATAAATCATATTTAAATAAACTCTTTAGGGAAAAGAGTCGGTCATCCAAGCAAATGTGTCATTTAAGTTTTACTATAAATTTTTCTGATATTCGAAAGTTTTGATGAAATTTATTTAAATTAAAATTATTTTTAGTAGTATATATACTTATATTTACGTTACGTAAGTATATTTACGTATACGAATGATAATGTGACAGTTATTACGTATAATATAAGGATTTTAAAATAAATACGCTGTTCTGTGTGTTCGCCGTATTAATCATGTTTTAGAATGTATACATTATTATTTATTATACAATTTTACACGTGTATGAATATGAATACAATCGTTACATAAACATCGTTAAATCTGACTGAATTAATTAGTATACAATTAGCCGAGGAATCGAAATTAAATTCATTTTAATTTAAGTTGGGCGATGCGCGCTTCCTTTTCGAATCTCGTTATAGAGCGAGCTTAATATAGTTTCACGGGTAGAAATGGCACGTAGGGGTGATTAGAGAAGGTTGCTTTTATTTAATTATTTATATTTGATTGAACTAAATTCTTGCTTTGTTGTTGTGATTATTTCGCTCTAATATAAGGAAATCTTAATATTGCCTGTTCTTATTTCGAATTAAGAACTAATTTGTTACGCATTGGCAAATAGGAATAAATAGAGTGAAGAGATAGATAGATAGATAGAAGAGATAGATAGATAGAATAGAGTGATGTACAATACTTATAAAATTAATAGATAGAGTGTTCTTAGTTAGATAAAGAATTATTTGAAATTTAATAAAATGAGCAAATGCGTGTCAGCCCAAACGCAATGTAGGGTTCGATGGCTCTAAGTAACTCGATAGATAACTTGATTATGATGTAGTTAATAGTATCAGGCGTTACTTTGCGGAAATCCTTTGTTATTAAGCTATTATTAGTCTACTTTGCAACAATCCGCAATTAAAATGAATGACGGTATATACTTTAAAATATGCGTGGTACCTTCTTCCCTTCCACAAAGGAAAGCATGCACTACAATAAATTATGATATTTTTTTCTTTCAAAATTATTATACACCAATTATTTAGCTGGCAGAGGGATGACAAAATTTAATATTAACCATTATTAGCGTATTATAGCATTAAAATTTTACAAATATATTCCTAAATCAAAAAATGCCCTCTATAATCCTATAATGGATTGAAAAACCTATCTAACGACCTTTCATACTATGGAGTAGTTTACATGTAGGAGAGGTATCCTAAAAATATATTTTTTTAATATGTTATTCTACTACTTTGTCAATGTGATATATATATATATATGATTTATAAACATATATTTTTAGTACTAAGAGTCTCTGCGCTGTACTGCAAATAATCAGACGGACTGAGATGGAATAGGAATATATTATTTAATAGGAAGATATTGACAACCTTTTTGTTGCTGTTCTTTTCACACGCGCGGGCGGAGCGGCGGGCACACATCTAGAAACTAATATATACGAATAAATATATACCCAACTATTTCATATACATGATGATAAAACACTACTCTAATCCATGATCCAGTTTAAGATTTTAGAGACTTTTCGATAAAATTGCAGAATACAGTACGGCAGATAACTTGATAAACGTTACTGAGTCGTAAGCGATTCTGCCTAGATTAAGCGCCGTCGATAGAGCTTTGGAGAACAGGTAACACGATTTAAGTGCTACCATTTTTATGCTACTTTTATCTCTGGTGTACAGAAATGAGCTATTGTATGTAAGATATTTTTAATGCTTAAGACATTTCTGTTGCTTGTTACTTCTATGGGTATAAATTTAACCTATTTTCAACGGATACTTTCCGGTCGCGCTCGCAAGGATCTCGCGGTTCGCCATAAATAACTTTCAGCATATCGTTTGCAAGATTTGTTCCAGAAAGTATATAACTAGAAGTACGCAAATACAAAATATATGAGTTGAAGATGCTGTTTACATGATACTTGGACTTAGGCGTGATAAATCGTTCTTGGATTTTTAAGCTTTTCTGCTGGCGTGCTTATCATGTATTGCCCATTCTAGGCTTAGAGACATATCAAATGATTTACAGAGGTACAGAGAAAGTACTCGGTTGGACTTGGGATATAAATATCTCAGTGACGGCAAATGTTATGACTAATTAAACTTGATTGCTATTAATAAGGTACTTAACTACAGAACTGGTAAATAATCGTATAATTATAAATAACTGGCTGTCTGATTAACAAGAATGATTTACAGTTGGTGATGTGTGCTGGACAAGTTAATAGGTAAAATAATACCAACTATACAGTTTTGATTTTTTGACAGTTGCTAGCAAATAGAGTTACCAAAGCAAATACTGAAAATAATCGTTAATCAATTAAAACGTTAAATGAATTGTTCTAGCTTATAAATTTATCTTATCTTAGCTATGATTGTCCGAGTTGCCTGGATTAGATTCCAACTGAGAGGAGTGAGGACAAATATTTGTTCACGGTTCTTTATAGTCACTTCATCGTACAAAAACGCATCGCTAGAGCTTAATATAGTGTCTATTTGTCAAAGGTATTCAACCCTTTGGCATTTTTAAATGTTTTTTTTTTTATTATATCTTCTTCTCTAGTGTTTATGATTATGCTTATAAGCGTCAATACCATATCATTGCCATAAAGCAGGTCTGCTTTTTCGTCATATTTTCGAAGTTTTATACTTCAGCAATTTTACTTGTATTTACGCCACCTACAACGTAAAGAATTTAATACGTGTATATTTTATAAGTATTTATTTTTAAAGTGAATGTTACGTGAATATACATTTAAGTGTAAAACATAAAAACTTCCGGTTGTTCTCTACACTACAAGTAATTGTTGGAGTTTAGTGATTCGAACTACGAGCAGTTGAATAAACTTAGATCTTAGTTTCTAAACTATTCCGCCTCCTAACTCTGAATGCACTATCTGTGAGCGGAACATGCATGCCTACGTAACATGCAAACGTAGACGGACAACACCTCATTAATTCCACGTTGTTGTATAAACCTTATTTAAAGTAAGCCTTATTTAAAGTAAGGCAAGTTGTATCCCAACGTAACTCAGGCACGATGGCAGAGTTCTTTACATACCTAGTTAGCTATCACCCTCCTACAATCCACCGTATCTTTAAAAGGAATAGTTCCCGGCTCCATCTTTAGTTATACCGATTTGTTTACCGTATTAATGATGTCTAAGGATAATGAAATTATACCATCAAACACACGTGTTCATGGCAGTTATATGGCATGAAAAAGTTAGAGTTACGTTTACGGATTTGAGAAAAGGTTGAGATTATTCTTTCCATTTGTTCACCAATGGTTAGTTTTTTGAAGTTCATTTCCAATTGATTAAACGAAACATTGACAAGGACCTCTAAATTTGAAGTTTAAGGTTACCTTTTTAGCTTGTTTTATTTCACTGCTGAACAATATCCTCTAATGTTAGCCTCTGTTGATAGCCTAGTTGGAATACAATAATTACTGTTTCGTGTTGTTTTAAGCCAAAGATATTATATTCTTAGTTTAGTTACCGGAATTTTCTTTATCCACACACACATATTATTTATATTGGATTAGTAGAAATAATTAGGCATTTCGAAATCAAACAACGAATCTAACGTTGAAAATCCAACCAGGCATGCACAGCAACTGTCACCCAAAATGTCAATATGGAATCCCAATTGTTACTTTTCACTGTTCATTTATCTATACGGATTATAAATTTTAAATTCAAAACAATCATTCATTTTTATTTATACAAACAGAGAAATGTCTCCCGTACTTGGCTAGTAATAATTACAAATGTACCGAAATAAATTCAGTTGCTCCTCTCTTTCCCTTCTTAATATTGTGTGAACACCATTTCTTGTCTCGTGTTATTTTGGCATCAAGCCCAAATTAACAAACAACTACTTACTTTAACAATATAGACTACACGAGACTTGTAACATAGGTACCCAACATTGTTCACGAACTATTCGGGCTTCTGAATCTTGAGCTGTAACGTATATGACCTAACTTGTATGCCAATGTAACTATGTCGTACTCGTAGAAATACGTGACCCTCACGATTTATTATTTCTTTGGATACTTTACTCCAGTAGATAGTTATCGTATTATGAGTTCTGGGTTCCAACTTCAACTGCAACAGGCGTTTATGTGACAAATTAGTGCTTTTTAACGGGTCG
The DNA here is from genome assembly GCA_018251375.1 of Calpodes ethlius. Classification (NCBI taxonomy): domain Eukaryota; kingdom Metazoa; phylum Arthropoda; class Insecta; order Lepidoptera; family Hesperiidae; genus Calpodes; species Calpodes ethlius. The sequence continues at coordinate 7,463 of DWPA01001994.1, forward strand.
TGAACTTTTAAATAATGTCTTAATAACGAAAACGAAATAACGAGAGTTAATGTTCATAATTTGTATACCTACAAAGTCTTTGCAGATTTATATATATCTGTATGTTTCACTACGGAAGATTAATTTGCTTTACGACCTTAACTATTAGATCTAAGACTGCAATATTGTACTTAATACACTTTCAATTCGCATTTTATTTTAATTCAATTATTATCTAATATCTTTAAACGAGCAATTCTTGTATATATATCTTGTATGTAACGGCTCCAACAATTTTTTTGAAAATTTGTATCCAGGAGGTTTCAGGAGCGATAAATCGATCTAACTAGGTTTCATTTTTAGAAAATGTCGATTTAAATGTTTTTTTCATTTAATACAAATCTCCTTCAATGTCATTAGAATACAAAGCTAAATTTCGCCGTCACTGTCAAAGTCAGAATAGCTCGATCGAGAAATGTAGCGTCTTAAAACTCAGACAACCCGGGTTCAAATCTCGGTCTAATTTTTTTTTTTTTCAAGTTCCCTTTCATATTATATTTATTTATTTTTTATTATTTAAAATTTGCATTGTTATAAGTAAATATAATTCCAAAAAAACATGATGTACTAAAAAATCACCGAGCAAAGCTCGGTCATCCAGGGACTATTTAATTAGTCAAGTTAAAGAAAAAGGACACAAGAGACAGTGTAAAATAGTACATTTCTGCAAGAAATATTATACTCGTATTCAATCTCCTCTTATAATAAAAGGGATGAAATCATATTTTACCACGTTGGCGAAAATACGAGTTGGCGCATTTGTATAACAGTAATTTAAAAAGTATTTGTATAGAGTGAAAAAGGTTCTATGAGAAAACTGTATCAAAGTTTTCTAGTAATATTTGATACGTTGAAAGTCTTCAAGGCAATCGCGAGGCATCTTGCAAGATACGTGATATTCTGTATTTGAAGTTGAGATGCAATTTAAGTAAAACTGTGAAACCGAACATCTTTTGTAGAACGATTTTTATCTGATATCGATATCGTATCGGATCTTTAAGCAAATATTTTACAACATTAAAATCATCCTATAATGTATTATAATGGTTACAAACAAACTTAGAATGGGGGATTTAAAAAAAATTTTAAAACAGTTTTTCGCACCTATCATATTATATCATCAATAATTTATCCATTATAATCTCTGGATAAGTTAAAATAATTACGAACTCTATATGATCTCATTGACAGATGCTTGGCTTCATCTGAGGATAATAGGAAGATAGAATATTGAGAACCGACCTTGATGGTTAACAAAATGACCGATAAAATGTATTCTTAACATTCTAATTACGCAATTTTTTTTCTTATGCATATAGTGTTTTATCGGAAAAGATATACAGAGTGTAATGATCCACACAAAATATGATGTCTGTACGATGAACATTATTCCCACCTTTTTGCTCATTCATCATTACCTACACAATGACGTAATACGCCACTATAATGCAATAAGATCATTAGTATTTTTGTGTCCTTTGAACGAACAATAGAAGTAAACACTTAAAGAACACAACATTTATGTAAGAGTATTCCTATGGCACTATAAAAATAGTTAAATTACGATACGATAGCATGAACACATAAAAAATATTATGATTTCGTATTCATCCGAGAATAAATATTGGAGGAAGACTGTATAAGATAAAATTAACACCAGCAGTACCTAATAATTTAAAAAGCTAACGTTTTTTTTTTGTTTTTATTTAACTTGCAATATTTGTTACTCTTTTTATCTGTTTGGGTCAAATCTTGCGAGTTGAATAAAAACTGATGCAGTTAAAATTTATCACGTTGCTTCAATTCCGATGACAATATATCTTTATGATAAGTATATGATCTGATACTCGAACTGCATTTGTAATAAAGTTTCTGTAGTATAAATTCGTGGTTTTATATTTTAAACTATTATTTTTAACTTGATTCCAACTCGACAAGTCCTTTAAGAATACAATTTAAACAAACGATATCATTAATAAAAAAGGTTAAACCTAACACTAAAATAACTATTTATATACCGTTGCCTTATAATTCTGCCGTATCTGGATTTATAAAAAATGTTAATATTTATGTATTTAAATAATGGTTTACAAAAATGTTAATTAAATATGTAAAAAAACTCTATAATGTACTACCAAACTATTTTTTTTATTGATAATTTACCTTTAAACATCATATTGTGTTTATTAATTTCTTGTAACAATTTCCTATTTTATTACTTAAGTATGTGTATTATTAAATGTAAGGAGTATTCAAATTGACATTCTGTTTTACGAACGAAATTTAATATAATATATACTACAATTATTGCTAACACGAGCCGAGTCATACGCCATTATACTTACGAAATTATACATTGGAGAACCATACATTATGTTAAATATTTTTTGCCAATGTCTGCGTCTCTGTCTGTAATATCAAAATGCCGACGTCAATTTATTTTGACGATATAAAAAGTTAACCGTATATTCTCCGTGTCTCTTATATAAGTTAAAAGTTCAATGCCCCGGCTTCCCCGCGTTTTTGATGCAAGCTGTAAGAGAGGCGATAAATTAAAAGTTATCTTTTAATTTATCAGTTGAGTCATAAGTTCATGATACAATGTTCTGCCTCCAATATAGCAACTGAGATCGCATAATTGCATAATAAATTCAACGTATAACAACAATGACCACACCAGAGCTATAATCAAATAACGTTATCGTACGCACGCACAGAAACTCAATGATTTCGATACGTTGCCAATCCTCATTGATGGTCGCGATGTGGTGGTGGACGGACGTATGCCAAACATGAAAATATAAGCGGCAATGACTCAAACGTACATGTGACTTATAAATACGGATTGTTGTGAAATTAAGAGTAACCTGTTTGTTAAATAATACCGTTCAATTGTTTTAAGGTAAGGTCATTTAAAATATTATATTTAATTTACTATTACTTGTCTTCAGTAATATTATACATTTTGACGTCAATTATTGTAATGACTTCTTATTAATATTACTCATAAGGTTTATATTGCACCATAAAAAATAGACGGATGTCAGATAATCGGATAAAACCCGAAGATAAACTGTCTTGAAACGTTTATCGATGATAACAGATTATGGATATTTAAACAAGTCACCCGACAAGACAGACCGGAGGCCGACTGAGGCTTGAAAAAATATTCTTACATTTAATATTTAGTTTGTATAATAAATTGTAAAATAAATAAGATGACATTAACTTCTATGCTATATTTATCGGAAAATGCTATCGACATCTAACCGCGTTGTTCTATGGAATAGTATTAAAAACTACATACTATGAATTAGCATAATGAGATTTTATTAGCATCATGTACAACAGCTTATGCGATTATTATGATGTAAAGATCGTGAGGTAAACATAACATTCTAATGTAAATAAAACCACAAAATGCCAATATTTATATAGATGTATGTTTCTTTCACAATAAAATACAAAACATTAAATAATTATTATCTGTTGTTACTTGACCCTTCCAATATACTCGTATGAACTTTAATAAGAACTAACCTTAGTTAAGATCGGTCATTGAATTTTTTTTCTGAGGACGGACATAGAACGCGTAAATGGTAATATTTCTGGTATATATATACGGCTTCAAATATTGTTTCAAACGACTTTCTTTATCGTATAAATCCTTATAATTATGTACCACCGTAGAAATGATGTACCTTTTAAGCCTTTCAAACCTGTTTCGCTAGTAATAAATGTTATAAAAATAATGTGTACTGTATTTTTGTTTTACGTTATGTAATTATATACACAAGTAATATTAAAAAAAAAAAGTTTGTTTTTGATTTGAAAAATGTTTGGGTAATAGAATTCTTATAATAATAATAACTAACAGGGACATGGTGTGTGAATTGACATTTAAAATTTTCGTTCGTTGACATAGAATAATGTACTGAAACTTTAAGAAACGTATCGATATGTACAAAAATCTCTGTTATAGAATACTTTACTGTTTTTCTTAAAAAAGTGAATAAAACGCTTCTCGATATAGTTAATCCTACCTTGGTATCAATCCTTATCCAAACAACGTAGTATTCAAGGCTGTTTCAATATTACGTTTCGAATTATTCATATCGGATATTCCATTTAATAACTTCATGAATTCAAAAATGACATCTGTGAATAGTAACAAAACACGGGGACTTAAAATAAAAGGAATAGGAGAGGGTAAAGTAAGGGATGAAAGTTAGTTTCAAAATTTACCTACAGCAACATATACAATTTATGTTGACTTTCTGGTTGTAATTAAAGGCTTGCTAAATAGATAAATTAAATTTTATCAAAACTTTTATGTTAAATGGGTCATGCAATAAATGCAAGTTAAATCAATCAAAGAAGAATCACATCAATCAGAATCAATCAAAATTCCGCACAGGTATCATAGAGCATAGCTATGGATGATACTTTAGAAAAACTAATATTAAGGTTTCTATTTTATGGTTTATACTTGTACTCTACTAGGTTATTAACTACTAATAATATAGATCCCTACAAAAAATTTACATGTATTTTACTAATAATTACTAAAAATAAATTTTCTATATAAAAAATACAAGGCATAAAATATTTTCCTATTAAAGAATGAATTGTCACGAAAAAATTACAAATTCAAATTGTACCTATATAGACTGGGGTAGGTCCCTAGTACACCATCATTTGAGTGTGTTATAAGAGTCATTATTATCAAACGCCAAATAAATGTACTACAAATGTAATACACACAGACTTATGGCAACGTTCAGAAACTGTAATCTTTAGATAACACCCGATAAGTAATCCTAGTCTTCGTAAACGAACTAACAAATTTACTCGGAAAGGTACTTTAAAATAGCGTAACTTGTTCTGTTTTACAAATACGATTTCTAAATAAATTTATCTATACCCTTGTAACTATAGTCAACTTAAAGTAATTACTTGGAGATGAAGTAATTATTGAAACATCTACTCGTATTTTTATTTAATAGTTAAGATTTCAATTGAAGATAGAATTGACAAAATTTGGAATACTCTGTAAATTAGTTGGTGAAATCATTATTTAACTAAGTAATTACTTTAACTTGATAAACAAAAGCTTACGTAAACTATTAAAGATAACACGTATTTTTGGTTACTAGTTTAGATGTCATAAAACCTTATGATCATATGAATAAATTCATCTTTTAATGACAAATAATAAAATATATATTTTAATAAAATTAAATTATAACACCTATTTATATATAATTAAAATAAATATTTAACATGATATTGCTATAAAAGCGTGTTTTATTTGTATTTTTAGTATACTTACGTTTTTCATAGATTTATATAAAAAAACTGTTGTGTTTTTATAAGAATATTTTGTTTACCTATAACGAGTGAGGGACGATTTCATTATCAGTTGATATACAATGTAAATACTCGTACATTCTTTATCTATGAATAATATAAAGAACGACGTTTTTCAACTTAAATCAGATTGATAATTTAAGAATAATATACATTCCTATATCCATACTCATATTATAAATGCGAAAATGTGATTGTTTCTTTGTTTATTTGTCCTTTCACTTCGCAATGGAGCGTTGCTATGGTATGATTTTTGGTTTGGAGATAGTTGGGTGGACGACGAGTACTATAGGCTACATTTTACTGCAATTAAACATCTAATTTCTATGGGAATATCCATTACGATGTACATTTTAGCCAAAATACAAGCAAGTGTCTCGCAACAAAGCGTTGCCTAGCAACCAGTGATAGAAAGGATTTGACAACCTTTGTCACACGTGTACGAAGCCGTGGGCAACATACACTATTTCAACAAAGCATGCCTGGATACCACCCTATTACTCAAATCAGCTTTCAAAGAACTCGTGGCTTTTAGACAGGGTATTGATAGTAATTTTTAATATTTTTCTTCTCTTTCGTTCTTGAATGTCAGTGCATCATTAGTGCCTTCAATGTTACTGATGTCATTGCTGATGATCTCCACTTACCATCAGGTACCCGGTCTGGTCACTTGCCAACTGTTGGCACACCAAGTGCCTAGACAAAGCATCGGCAAAGTGGCCAACACCAGACATCCAAGCAGCCGTCACCCATTTCTTACAATGCTCCGCTGATTACAACTCGCGGTGACTTCGCGAAACAACCGATGCTAAGTCACCCCGTAAATTGCTTTAGTGACGTCATCATCTCATCCCCCTGACCCATTTGCGAGCCCCCGTCACTAGCCTATTTACGGAATACTGTAATTTATCACTGAAATTAAAAGCGGCACTGCCGGAACTATGGGAGTGATAAAAAATTTAGCGGCTCATGATAAAATACGTCTTGGTTATGTTTTTGACGTTTTTAAGATCGTTTTCATTATTGCTACCGAGATTAATAATCTTAAAACTGTTATTATGGAAACATTATTATCAAGAGACTTTGATTACCTAAATTTTGTGTAGACTTTAACTGTTATGAAGGATGATAAAATTAAAATTTGTATGTTTGTTACTTAATTACACGAAAACAGCTAAACAGATTTTAATGAAATTTAGCATACAGATAGTTTATAATTTCAATTATTTGATAGGATACTTTTTAATTAGTGAACGTGTCTGTTACAGTAAAATAATTGTCTGAAAAGTTAAAAGTATTAATTCAGGTCGTAAATCTTGCCCTACACTAACATTGAAAAAATTAAAAGCTTCTAAAATTCAAAACTTATCCAATTATTAGGACGGTGTCTCATAAAAATCTCTTGTAACCAACATGATAGTTACAAAATAAATTTACCTTCCAATACTTAAGTAAAAATCATAAAAATTCAATCAACGCTTAAAAAATCCTCAGTAGATTATTCGGGCTCAAATTATATTAGCCAGTTAGTACTTGTTCTATAAGGAAGAACATAATTGGACATTATTCACAAAGTACAAGATAAGACAGTTAAGCGAACGAAGTCGCGGACAAAAGACAGTCTGTTATAAATCAGAGCGAAACAAAACCGCATCGCCGGCTCGACAATGAAACTTTAAGAAATGGAAAACTAGATAAACATGGAATTAATTAACAGCGAGAGTTAAGAAATTAACTGGATTGGTTAAGTAAAGTATTTTAAATAAGTATTGTTCACGACTCCTACTTTAAATATTTATAATTAATCTAAATGAAGGTACCCACAATACAAGAATATTTTAAAGTACCCGCATATTAAAAAATATTAGAGCAATGTGCTAAAGTATGTTCTAGATATCTTCTAAACGCGCGGTCACTAATTATTTCAGTGACCGCTAGTAGTAATACCTCTAGAGTGCTTCCGTACTTCGGGAGGTACAAAATACCGTTCATCTTGGTCACCATTGGATAGAAGTCGTGAAGCCATCGTAGTGTGCTTCCACACACCACCTTCACCACCTTCGTCACTACCTTCAAGTGGTATAAAAATTTCTTTGTTAGCCATTAACCTCCCCACCTTCGTCACTGAATCAGCGTTATGATGTATGCCTAGATCTTTTATCTTATAAATAAAAATAAAAAGATTTATGAACTTAAATCTCAGAAGCGAATTATAACTTCATAATTTATACTAATATTATAAATGCGAACTTGTGTTTCTTTGTTTATCCTTCTTTCACGTTTCTTTTTTTATTTTTATTAGACATACCGAGAGCTTTTTTTTTTTTTTTAAACTACGTTATAATAAAAGAATAATATTTGTTCTTTATAAGATATTTACGCACTTGTCTTTGTTTTGGATTACGTAGTTGAATATAATAGAATTGAATATATTTTAGTTTCAATAAATGATTATACATTCAGACTTTTGCTCCAGGATTAATATGTGCCTTGGTCGGGTCTAACCCAGGGTTTTTTGCTTCACAGCCCAGGGTACCAATTAAGCTACGTCGTCAAAACTAGTTGTTAATTATGAATATTTTTATGAGATTTTATTTCACTTACATTGACTGTTAGTTGTTACTGGTTCGAGAGATGGTTTCCCTCACGTGGCGACGTGAGTTCGAATCCTGCACGCACATCTAATTTTCAAAAAGTTATGTCTCTATTACAAGTTAATTATCACTTGCTTCGGTGAAGGAAAACATCGTGAGGAAACCCGCAAACCTGAAAGTTCTTCATAATATTCTCAAAGATTTGTGAACTACCAATCCGCACTTAGCCAGTGTAGTGAACTATAGGTTGTACCCCTAACATGGTGTGAGGAGACCTGAGCCCAGCAGTGGGGTAATGGGTTTTGATGATGAAAATGACTGTTAGGTTATTTGGGATAAATTAACCACTTATTCTATGGAGATGAAGTTTAATATATTGCTTTTGATCTGATGAGAGTAGATTTTTATTACAAGCATGACTTGATACTACGTTGGCTAATTCCTGATGAAGGCGCTGTTTAACGGTTGATAGAAACATTAATATTATACCCGCATTCATTTTTAACCTGTCCTTCATATAACAAATTGTTTTTTAGTTTTCTTCTTGAGATATTGCATATACTTAAAAAACAGAATGATAACGCTGAGAACCGCAATATACGTATGTAATGTGGAACCATTTCAAAGAATCCTCTTTAGGCTACCTTGCTAATATGCAAAAGTTGTCTTCGGACTTCGGCATAGTGTTGAGTAGCATCTATTTCGTAAAGGGTCCACTTAAAACATGTCGTATCATTAGCCATGATTGTTAGTTTATTATTGTTGTCCATAATTTATACGTAAGTGTATTTCTTACGAATAAATATTTTCTTTCTTTCCTTCAATATATGGACAAAACTTATTTTCCTCATTTTCTTTATAATAAACCATTAGGTATTTCATTGTCAAAAAAATATCACTACATTTATATGTGTGTGAGCGATCGTAAGTATACTAAATTGTTACAACACGGATACATATTTTTATGCTTCACTTTGGGCTAACATGATATTAAGAAACTAACCATCTAGGCGTTTTGTTACAAACATTTTGAAGTTTTATTGATATTATTACTGTTTTTAGTATCCATACTCATATTATAAATGCAAAAGTGTGTTTGTTCTTCTTTCACAGCGCGACGGGCCGTCTCTATGGTATGATTTTTGGTTTGGAGATAGTTGGGTGGATGACGAGTACTAGAGGCTACTTTTTACTGCAATTAAACATCTAATTTCTATGGGAAGATCCACTACGATGTACATTTTAGCCTAAATACAAGCAAGTGTCTCACAACAAAGCGTTGCATAGCAACCAGTGATAGAAAGGATTTGACAACCTTTGTCACACGTGTACGAAGCCGTGGGCAACATACACTATTTCAA
>DWPA01001995.1:0-16821 GCA_018251375.1 Calpodes ethlius
TATGCTGGCGGACCTGGCTCTAGTCGGATGCTACAACGGCACCTTGAAGCACAGGTCCGCGGAGAGCGACAGGGTGTTGCTCGCTTCCGCTAAACGGAATTTAGCTGCGATGGCTTACTTCGGTCTCACGGAGTTTCAAAAGGTAAGATTTTTTGACTTTATATACTCTTTTGTCTACTGAATGTTTTTTATATAGTGCATCGTGATCTATGACCCTCAAATGGAAACTGATATCTAGTACAATACATAATTCTGGGTACTTGCTAGTTGCAATATTTTTCGTTTTCACTTATTCAACGCATTCGTAAATAAAAGTGTTTTTACACTCTTGTTCGACTTTACTTTAAAATAATACATCGTATTTTTGTGTTGTTGCTCAGAAATTGTACAGTGTTATTTAATTAATGTTGTAGCAGAGTTTATCTTACTTTAAATTTACTTCACGGTATAATTATCATTGACATTTTATCTCAAATTGAATATTCTCATACAATTGTATCTGATATTGGAAATAGTTTGATTCCGATACATAATCATCCGTCGGTAACAAGGATGTTCGATTCAATCGGAAACAGTGTCGTTCCGGAACTGATGAATCGGAATATAGGGCCGCTCGCGAAGTTAGACAATGGAACGGGCTGGTTCTGTTTCATGGGATGACTCGGATAAAGTACGCTACTTTTAATAATATGGCGATTGCTCTATAGAAAATACGGTTACTTGTGAATCGGGATTGTGTGGAGAGGTTCCGTAATATGAATACAACTGGATATGTTTTGGGCTTTCTGTTCAATTGAATATGTCTATATACGATTACGTCATAAATTTTTCTGCTAATGAGACGGACGTTCCATATTATTTTTCTACATTTAAGATAAAGTAGTAGGTTAGGAGATTTACAGGAGAATAGTCAAAAGTATTTAGCTTGATTTTTAAGCCTCCAGACGGCATCAGGACTTCCGACATTTAAAACGTGCCTTTTTTCTGTTTTATATTCTCTTATTCCTACACCAAATGCATTGCAGTAGCTAGGTAAAGAATGCGCCAGAGTTCCTCAGTTATGAGGAATGTGTAATGTGACATTAAGGAATTGATGCCAAGAACTAACTCTAATAACTGACTCTGTGCTCTCGAACTATATTCAAATTTAAAATTAAAAACTCTGTTCGGATTTGGATTCAAACATAGATACTTTGCATATTAAAAGTGGTCACAAAACACATGTACATGATTTCGGAAGAAAGAAAAAGAACATAGGGATTCTGTGTTTCAGAGAAAAACGCTACGAGGTATACTTATGTAAGAATATGTCACAATTGGCTAAAGGTTCCATCTGCCGTAAAAGCCATAATCACATCTTTCAACATTCTGCTCTTTATTAATATAAATTGAAATACCCTGTGTTTCAGTCTTGATTTTTCAAAAAGATTTCTTGAAGCTCCACAAATTGCATCCGTTAGCGACAGACTTCAATTCAATGAATGAATCGAAACACACAGTCGCCCGCGATTGAAGTTAGACAATGGATGAACGGAGCCGAGTTCGGCATTGTGTTGGGAAGATGTATTTTTTCTTTGCTTTTATACTTGCACTGATATCGGCTAGAGTTCTTAATCCGCTTTTTATGGCGAACATATCTGCGTCGAATGCCATTTTATAGTTTTAAATCGGACAGACTTAGTAATAAATCGTAAGTCTTAGTGCCGAATGGGAATCGATTTTGTATTATCTCTTCGAATTTTTTGAAGTATTCGAGCCATTTTATGGATACTAGATAAATTGCGTCTGTCGTTGATAATATATTAAGCTAAGCCACGTCAGTAGGATGACGAGAGACAATACAGCGGTGGCTAAATTCTTCAGTTGGCACGTTGAATGGTAGCTTCTAGATATATCTTTTTGCCCATCTCATAATCATAGTAGCTTATGTCCACGTCTATCAAAAGTACTCAAATGTAATAGTTCATTTATTTCATGTCTACCTGAATATCAAAATCGTCATTCAAACGTCCAACAGATGACCTGTTTAAATACATTATTTAGTTTGCCGTACATTGTTCTGCATTGAACGTGTCCCCTTCTCGCCTCTAAATCACGTGTGACAAGTCTATCCGACTGCCCGGAAATCACATTAATGGTTCAATGGGTCAGTTCTGATAGCGGGACACTGAATATTCAACGATGATGGATTTGCAATGGTATTGTACTGTTAGTCACCATTGCAGTAGTAGTTTAGTTATTTCATAACTGTTATCCCTTAGTGGTTTGAGTTTGAATTCAGAATAGGTTTAAGCTTTCGAAATTGTGTTCTGTAAAATCCTTTCGTTAAATTTTTATCCTAGTTGAATATTGAAACCAATGACTCGTGTCGTAGATTTTTTTGGTAATGGTAGCAAAACGTAGTAAATCATATCATGTGTTGAATTTTTGTCGGCAAATTACGCTTTTGATGTTGCGAATATCCAGAGGTTGCAATGATTACTCGTCTGCTCGTTAGTGCGATATTTACCCAAACGAGTATCCTCCCGGTGGTATATGACCATAAAGATTATTTAATTGGTATATTTTTTCTAGGTCCTTACGATACAAATCACGTCGGTACTGTTACAATATTTTTAATAATATGTTAACATATTAAAGTCCGCCCATATATGTTAAACAAAAAAATAGAGAGTTACATGCGACACTCGCTTGGAAAAGAGTTTCTTTTGCTACTTAATTATGAATTTAATAAATAACAGACACAATGATGATGAGATGAAATAGATGAAAATACTCATCTGTCTTTATCGTTAGATAATTCATTATTCATTACACCAATTTCAATAATCTATGAACCTTATTTGTTTTATATCTATGTCATAGGATCCGTAGAATTTCTTTTTTTGGTATCAGATACTTTAAATAAAGTACTAAAAAGTATTTGAAATCACAGCTGTAAACTACATCAATTCAAACTAGTCCCATGTAATTTTAGGGAACATGCACATTACCTATAGTCATCACAACACAATCCCACCACCGGTTGTCAGCAGCACAAATACGTCAGTGCGTAACGACCGTCACGGACAAGTACTCCATTATTTGCACTTAGTTCATTGTCCGCATCCGCGCCTTTTGACGAACCCATCCGTTGTTACCTCTAATTGTCTCTTTCTCCTTAAAATGGCTTCGAATTTATGTAATCAGGTCAACTGACGACTGCTAGTGTACCTGTGGACGTCTATGGTTTTAATTATTCATCATTATCAGGCAGTGGGACATTAGATTCTCTCCAGGAAGAGTTCGATCTTTTGATGTCCTTATTCTTCACGCAAGGGAAGATTGTCACTTAGCAATACACATCGTATGTCATGCTAAGAGTAAATTTACTTATTCTACCATCCATTTCCCTTTGTAAGTCTCCTAGACACAGGTTTTTCCTAACATGCGTCAATTTGAATGGTCCTGAGCCTTCCGAATCTAGAAGAATGTTGTTGAAAGAATCCTGTAATATATTTTGTAAATTTCTACTAAAGAACAGATTTCCCGAAGCGAAGTGAAGCCGATTGCTATCTATCTATCTATCAGCCTTTAAAATCCACTGCTGGACATAGGCCTCTCTCTCACTCAGACCGGTCCACGGTACACTCACGGTACACTCTTTTTTCCGAGTAGCCGATTGCTACTACCTTTAAATTAATCTTTATCTTTATTGACAATAAACATAATGCGACACGAATCTGTTCGTTGATTTGTTTCAGACTACAATTATAAATGTTATACTACAATGTTATTGTATATCATCGTTCGTCACAATCCTATAGGATATATCTCAAGGAAAAGATAACGGGTTTGTTTACCGTGACTTCTTCATTTCAATCACCGATTATTTGTACCTCGGTACGATGTTTTCGTTTTCAACAAATAACAAAGCTCTTAATCTCACTGTCAGGGTACATTGTTTGTTTTCGTTACATAATATTGTTCAATGTAAGATTATATCCAGAAAACTCAGCGACGTCACCTGGATAGATTTATTGTAGAAGACGGTAATATGTCTGATAGTAGTGACGGTTAAAACTTAGAACCATGAAGGAGTACGGAGGAAATCGCCCAAAAAATACATTGGTGTATTTGTCTACTTACTGTGAAGAAAAGTTAATAGGCCTCGTCCAATAAAAGGGTTAACCTAACCTAACCGTTAGGTTAGGTTAGAATTGTTTCAACCAGTTGGCTGCGATATATACTAATGGTTCTATTATTATTGAATAACTTTAGAAAGTATGTTAATTATTATTATTTTTTATTAATTATTATTTTATTACTTATAACATAATCATCAATTATGTTTATTTTAATGAAGAACTTTGTGGAAGTGAATTAAATGTGTCGCATTTTAATTTAATGCAGCGTTAATCTTAGTTCATTTCTGCACCTGATTGTCAGTCTAATATTTTTACAAGCTTTTATCTAACCTACATTATTTCTTTTAGCTGTTTGTGAAGCGTTGGTGCCGCGACCGAACTCGTATTCGTAAATAACGCGATATATTAAGTCTTTCATTTTAGGAACAAATTGATGTCAAAGAAAACTAAAATAGCTAGAAAACAAGGTAATCACTTAATTCGAAACAGAAATACACGAGTCATAATTGGACATAAATTTGAATTTGGAATTTCAAACCAAATACTACGTACTTGACATCAAAGTGGCCAGTTCGTCAAAAATCAAAATTATATTCGGAATCGGTTCCATTCGAGTACCATGAGATAACTATTATCACATTTACTATTCTTTGTACTATTAAAGCATGTTTTAAGATTTTTTTTACTAATAACTTCTTCATATTAGACAAGTAAAATAAGTATTCTATAGGGATTAAAGTTTCAACGAATGACAGAGATTGGATACCTTACCAATATATATTAAAGAAATGATTTTAAGTCGACCCAGTTATAAGACCACAGATTACACAATACCTCGGTTGTAAGAGCTGGTTTCGCGCGCTTCACTGGCACTATGCATTATTTACTACTTCTAATCTGTAAAACCTATTTACTCTGTGGCGTCGGAGTGTCCTATCTCTTTCCCTGTAATGGAACATCGAGTCGTGTTCGGTAAACCCTTCTTAGCGGTAATTTAATATGAGCTCATTACTTTTCTACTTCGTAATACATTTTAATCCAATGAGATTTAGGTTAAAAGTAGGGGACACAAATCCCTGGTTTCTTATGTTTTCATTTACAGTGGTATAGAAAACGCTATGTGGCTTCGTAACACGATTTTGTACTGAGATTGTCTTTGGAATTATATTCTGTTTGACTTGATGAAATAGGGGAAGTAAGTTACTGAAGTAGGGGATGTAAGTTTGTATGATAATTTAAACGAACTGTTTTTGTCGCGCGATATAACCGAATTCCACGCGGGCGTACCCACTGGCGGAGAGCTAGTAGGTAATAAGTGACAAAAAAATAACTCCAATATAATTATTAAGTATTAACATAATACAAATAACCTTAATAATAAATTAAAATGAATAGTTATTACCATACGAAACAATTAAAAATAATAATAAATTGCAATCCAAATTAAGTTTTCAATGAAAATATTATTGTGTTGGCAGTACTGCGAATACTGAAATGAATCAGTTTTATTTAATTTGGTAAATTTTAACCATTTATACCGTAGGTTTATTGTTCGCGGCAAGAGTTATTGTATCAAAATAATTTAATGAAGTACCGCCAGTGAATGGAATGGGTCTGGTTAGTTCGTTACCATATTACTGCAATAGATACTGTTTAAAAAGGTGGTCATATGACGAAACAGAACTTATTAGATAGAATGTTTCACCTAAGGGTGATTTGAGACTATGTTACAAGTCATATTATATAGTTTGTTATGTATATGAACAGCACTGTAGAACTTAATAATAATTATTGCCGTGGCAATGTTATCAATCATTTTTAAATACATCTTCCTCGGAATTTTCAACAGAATTGCAGCCGATGATCGAAAAATAACAAATATGATACACAGATATAAATCTATAATTTTAAATTGAAGAATAGACACACACACTATCATATAAGTTATTTAAAGTTAAAAATTTTAAAATGTAACATTGATTAAAATTCAGTTGTTTGGCCTTGGTGATGCGCGGGGTACCAACCAGTAATACGAGATTCAGTGCAGGGGCGCTTGCGACACTTTATGTACCCTATCCCTTGATTAAAAAATAAAAACATTTAATTTTTTTTGGAATAGCCTGTCGCAGATTTTACACAAACGTTCTTTATACAACTTAAAGCAGCGCCATCTATTGTACCGCGGTACCAACTACGAAAGATCAGCGCCGCCGCCGCCCAGCTAGCCATAATATTCTTATAATAAAATCGTTAAACCACCAAAAAAGACTTCTTACCGACAACCATAGATATATTATAATCTTTATGTCATAATTATTATACTTGATTATTTTTATCGCAACTACTTAAATTTTGCATTTATCGCCGCCTCAGACTGAGTTATGTTTACGTTCTCTGTGGTCGCTTTTTTTTCACGTAAAAAGCGCGCGAAAAATCTGTCGTCATGCAGTAATACAAAATACAATATACATACGTAAAAGTACTTTATCTAACCCACAAATTACTCGAAGGTGACTTATATCCATAGCCGTGATTGATCCAATTTTATTATCCCGAAAATTGGCAACTCGAAGGTAACATATTTTGTTATACATAGACGTGATTGATCCAATTTTGTTACTCCGTAAAGTGGCAAATAGCAACACAGACCGCACGGTGCGCTAGCTTCAATATATATACTGTTAAATTCGAAAAGCTGTTTAGTCGATCGAGCAGGGCTGGTATTTATATTGCAACAATGCGAAGTCAACGAACGCCAAAGTGCCATATCATCAGTAATCAAAGAGCGCAATTTGCATGACGCTAACGCAAATTCGACGCCGAAGCGCAATAAAATATAGTCATACAATAACATAACAAGATGTTCAGCGACTTTTGAATTATATTCCTTTTTACTTCACATGTCTTACTATATTATATGGTTAAAACATTTGCCGGTTCTTTACTTAACGGCACGACAAATATAGCTTTATAATTCAAGTGTAGCGGTACTACACTACAAGCCTAATGAACTCTATACATCTACCGGTGTGGCAGCACCTTTAAGCTTGACGCTACTCGCACACACACACATATAAGTTTCAGTGTGCACGCAACATACAAAAGTGGTCATTGTCGTGTTGTTCAAAGAAGAAGAGGCCGTTAGAGACTTCTTTATTAACCGGCATTAAGTGATGCTCTTTGACATCGTAGGCGATGACAGCTGACATCTGATGACGTCAAGAGCCAATTTGCTCTATTGTAGTGTATGCGCTATACAAAAGGACTAACTGGCTCTTTGAAGCATACGTCACGTACGTCTATAATGTTAGTGCACTGTACTGACTGCAGTCATCGTCAAAGTATGCCTCTTTGATTATCGCCATTTTGGCGCTAACTGTTGTGGTGACTATTAGTGTTCACGCTTGGAACTAATTATTGATTTAGAGTGATGGTTAACGTAAAATATACCGAGATGCTTGCTGGAGGCTTCTCGAAACGGTAAAGAAAGAGTTTGCCATTTTGTACTGTAAGGTTTTTTCAGGATAATAATATTATAGAGTCCAATGGAATATATACACTGTCTTGTGTTGTATGTGTCAGGTAGCAAAACGTCACTGTCAATGACGTACTATTTACGTACTCTGTGGTCTTTGATTTAAGATCGAAAGGCGCCTACGTACGTTTGTAATATAATTACTAGTTTGTTTAACAGTTCGGAATAAATACGACGTTTTCATTTAAGTTAGTTCAAAGCGTTTATGAATATCGCTACTTCTAATATGAACCTAGTTATTTTTTAATAGCATGAATGAAATGGGTAAAAGCTCTATCTGGTATGAAACTAAACAAACTAAATTGGTCTCAAGTGTTACACAGTACTAAGTGTAGTAAGTGTATACTAAGGGGCAACAAAAATTAACAAAAGTCGTGCAATATGGCGTGACGCTGTGAAGAAGCTTAGTGGTGGTCACGACCCTCAGAATTGAGGAAAACGACTAAATTAACTAAACTCATAGGAACTTCCTACATATAGTATTAATATTAGAGAATAATATCCTATTTTCTCTTCTCCCAGATATCCCAGTACGTGTTCGAGGAAACATTCAACCTTCGGTTCGCGGTGCCGTTCACGCAGCACAACGCGACAGTGTCGGGGGCGACGCTGGCTTCGCTGACGCCGGCCCAGGTCGCCCACATCAAGCGGCTCAATTCACTCGACTTGGAGCTGTACGAGTTCGCCAAGAATCTCATGCTCAAAAGGTCAGCGTTCATTAACGTTTTGTAGGTTCTTGGAATTATTCATTGACAGAATCAAACAACGACGTTGCAGAGTGTACGAGATACCTACATATATTAACAGCGTGGAGAAATTAAGCTTCTACTTTCTTTCTTTAAATACATTATTTTAAATTTAAATTTGAATTTGAATTTAGATCGCCATGTGAAGAAGAATCTTTGTAAGAAGGATAGATGTACAAAGTAGGTTTAATATACTTATAACATGAAGTGAACTTAACTCTTAGTCGTAGTGAATAACGATCAATTTTGACTGTAGATCGGGTCTTTTGTTTGTACAAATATAAAATTCCGAATTTTAGCACCATAATTCAGCAAAGTACGCATATAATGCTTCTAAAATATCAAACACAAATATTGAGTTCATATTATATCACGTTTAGGACTAACGTAAAAACGTCAATCTGCCAAAAGGTCCGCAAAAAAATCTTCGTTCTTTACATTTTTTATATGGAACGTCATATCGATACGAGTATGTCAGCGTGGCACTACACTAAGGCTCTGGTAACCGCTAGCGTATTCAAGTAATAAACATCAAAATAAATATGTAATAAAAATATTATTGTCTATTTGAAATCATCATTATAGGCCTCGTAGCTTAGTTGGTAGTGGCCCTGCCTGCGAAGTGAGGGTTCCTGGGTTCGATTCCCGTCCGAGACATGGGTCCGAGGGTCATGGGTGTTAGTGACGTGTTATTTGTTTTATCCATGCCGCCCGCGACACAGGGAATCCTACTGCGGGGGTATGAGTGTGTGAGGGTTTATTGTTATTATCAGTAATCGTAACATCATTACTTTCATAACTTGATTGTATCGCTAAGTAACATGTCAAATCGCCTAATGTAGTGGTTTTTGACTCTTCATATTTTTATACATTACTTTGTACAACTATAATTTCGTATATTTTTAAAACAATGCTTAATGAATAGTAATTGTATAAACAGTAAATATTTGATTTGTAAAACCTTTTTTCGGCGAATGATTTCACTGGCCCGCTACTGTCTGTGAACTTGCTTAATATAGTTTTATCTGTATTTATATTTAGCCAAATGTATCTGTGTGCGACTGTACCAATATAGGAAATGTCAAGAACTAGTAACATGGTGGAAATGATAAAATTTATTAGGATCGTGAAACCAATACACACTTCAATTTATCCAGTGAGACACGGCGGATGAAGTTTTTACGAGCACGCAATGAGCGTTGCGTGTTTGTCGCTTGTTGGTCCCAAAGTCTTATATTCCTGCCTCCGTACGTAAATTTTTACGGTCACATAAAAATGGGGGAAATACAGATGCTACATTATTCATATATTAAAATATGTTATTAATACAACTAGTATTATGTTTCTGTCGCGTCTGCGTTAACGGTGGTGCTAACAGCTGTGTCCAAATACGCCGTAATTAACGCGTTAATTTTAAGGTTGGCTATTTTAATGAAAATCTATAAAAATAATATTTTTTGTTTATTTGTATGTCAATTAGCTTAATGCTTACGTTAATTATCGCGTGAAATTGTTGGCAACTTTGCATAGTTTTATTATTATGTCTCTGTCACACAGCGGTGAACGTTAGTGGTAACTGCTGTACTCGAATGCGCCTTATTTAACGTATTAAAATTAACGCGTTATATACAAAAAGAATCTCGATATTTAGAGTTTCCTTTAATCTATAAGCGCCAAAATCTGCGTAGTAAAATATTTAGCGTGTTAATTAACTTGTTAGGACGCAGATGCGGCAGTGACATTAGTTGATAAATTTTAATGTGGTATATTTTTTTGACAGGTTTGAAGCTTTAAAAAAGCGGGATTCGGATTTTAATTTTCGGTGGCGCCATCTGGGCGAGGTGTCGCCTCGCAGTGGTGTCACCGAGTTCGATTGGGACAGCAACTTGGAGGACGCTACTACTGAAAAATATAGAGGCAAGTAAGGAGTGTGGAAGTGTGGAGGTGTAGTTTAGTGGCGAGCGCGAGTGAGAGGACTGTCGCATAGTGCAGTGCATACACTAGTCATTCGAAATGTGAAAACGAAAGATGTACGTAGTTGCAAGTATCAAAATTGTTAACGCACTATTCCTTTGTGACTTTAACGAGTGTCAGTGTATAAATGATGTGACGTAGTGATGTACAAATGTTAATTTTTATCCGTGGAATTGTAATTTTTTTTACAATTTGTAAGTTACTTGTTTTTTTTTTATTTTATTTTTATTGTAACGTCACTCAATGAGATGGCGGTTAATGTATGCAGCTGTTACGTAAGTGTTATGGTATATGATAGAATATGTGTATATTTCAATTATGTGCGTCGCTAATGTAACTTGAGAAGGTTGTAAACGTCGGAAATTTATTTTGTAAATGGATGTTGAAATGTCATGACATTTTTGTATGTATTACGAATCTAGCTCAAGTAATATTTATGTAAAACAATTGTAACATTTATAGGGGAGGCAGCTTCAATGAATGATGTTATATTTTGTTATTCGCGAACAATTACCTTATTAAGAATGCTTGAATCTAAAATAAAATTCTTAGTGAAATTAGTGAAGTGCCTCTTTTTAATTTGAAGTAATCTTTTCGGATATTTCTATTTGTTATTTAATTTTTTATTCTTTTTTATTTAATGCAATATCTCAGACTATCATAACGTTCTGATGTTCGTTTGTAAGACAGAGCAGTGTATGCAGCTAAAAGAACCCATCGAAATTTAATTTAGTTAAGTAAACAACATACGAACTCAAGACTCGTTAATGAATGTAAAGTAATTTTATTTCATTATAATATCTTAAATTAATTGTTGAAACTCGATTGATGCTTCCGTTGCCGTATTGCACATGCATACTAACGCACTAATTAACGCGTTAAAAATGATACCACGCAGATATCGCCAAACAGTTTAACGCGGTAATTATTGCATAAATCGAAATAATGAGACGTAAAATTTATATAAAACTTCCTAAATATAGTCAAGCGTTTAACGGGTTAATTAAGGCACATTCGGGCCATTATCGCGGACAGTATCGTAAACCCAGACGTGGGAGTGACAACAGCGGTACTTTTGAATGATAGAAATTACCAACGCCCTCTTTGACAGTCAATGATTCTGTAAAGCTTATGTTTTATAACTAAGTTATAAAATTCCACGCGAAATTGCTAATACTGTTTTTTTACTTTTATTAATAGCAAAACATAATACTTTGCGTTTTTGTTGAATCAATTCAATTCATCGAAGTTTTTTATGATTTCTACAGCTCCTTTCAAATCTTTTAGCGCCCACAAGGTGACATTATCAAAGACTTCGTTTGTCCCGTTTTAAGTTTTTCGGTACCGACAGTGACAATGCTGACATCCACTTCGAGTAAGACTGGTAATAACTTACTTTTACATAGAATTGTGTCTGGACATGCGACGTGAACGCCATTTTAAAATATATCTATGAACAGCGACGTGTCATAAACAAACATGTAAATTCTACTGTTTTCTAATTACGCGTAAAAGATGTGTATTAAAATTCATGCTTAAAATCTTATTCAATATATCTATTGAATAATCTCCAAATTGAATAATCTTTCAGTTTATTCAATTGTTTTATTCAAGTTGAATATTTTCGATGTAATAATAAACACATCATTATTTGTAACGTACGACTCGTAGGCCTTTAACAAAACTTGGTCAGTGAGCTGATCACAAAGATTTTCACAAAGTGTAATGAATGTATTTTCTTCATCATTGGAGCTGACAATCCAGAGGAGATATTTAACGAAGTTCCGAAGGTATTTGTAAGGAAATAATAAAATAATAATGCCTTTGATAGACTGATGCGTAACAGATTTTGATCCTAAACGTGGAATGTACAAAAAATAACTAAAATTTTGTTTATATAAATATTTTTATTCACAACAGTTTCATGCTTTGCTAATAAAGATATTTATGGTTTGACCTTCAAATATTTAGCCTTGGTAATATTTTATAAGGGTGAATAGTGTAGGTGCCTATTAAAGAATTTATTCTTCATTTAACACGTTTTCTTTGAAGTTATAAATATTTTAATAACCTATAAACACTTATAGTTAACTTCACCTCACTGACTATTTAGCTCAGCTATAGGGTTGTCACAGTTCGGATACGTTTACGGTTCACGTATCCGAGGGTTTTTTCTCTTTGATATTTATTTTCAAATATACTTAAATACACAACACTACGCAGCAACAAATCATAGCTGTTTTGTGGATGACTTTGATAGAAAAAAAATTTGACAATGTGGTGCATTTCTTTTTTCGGTTGTATTAATGGGCACCTTTATATTTTTTCTTTATTGTTCAAAGTCTCAGTCAGCACATCTATGTACAGTCGGAAAGGAAATAAACACGACTCGTGCACACGCACGAGTGCGTTCGAAAGACTGATCCGGACGGATAGCGAATGAACGGCTATTCGCTGTCATATCGGCATTTTCAACATGGTTACACTACTGTGTCTATTTCAATGAACACCCACTAGACCGAGTACCCAATTTCTAAATTCGTAATGAAGCAAAAGTAAGCAAAATGATTTGAAGCATGAATTTATTTCGGTTTTTATTCGAATATATTGTTTCTATTCAAAATTACGTCTACATCCCTATTTTCTAGTTTAGTAGGGAAGGGAACACAACCGGTGTACACGCGCGAGTGCCCTTTACCCTGTTGCAGTACTGACGATGTAGGTAGAAATATTTTTTTATTTTTTTTTTCACTCGACGTTACAATTGGATCTCAAAATCGATTCCAAGTCGATTATGTTTTCAACAATCGATTTATCTATACAATTTAGTACACACTAAGTTGGGTTATTCTTTCGCAAGCTAAGATGTTGGACACTTCAAAATCGAGTCTTAAAGTTCCTTATTGGTTACTAGTATTTTAGTTATTGGTATTAGAAGTTTTAAGCGCCTGGTGTTAAAATTTGAAAATTAACGAAATACACTAGGAATAATACGTCGTCCATTTATTGTAAACGGTTCATCTCTAATTATTCACACTTTAAAGATGTCACTTGATAGCATGTACATGACTGTCCAGTTTTAGTTTGGTTAGTGATTACACGCTGTATATCGATGCAAGGTTAACCGATCAAATCCAAAAGCTATGCTTAGAAGTATTATTTGTTTACACTCAAATGCATTTTTAATGTACCTCTTTGTTTGATAGCGTTATCTCCGACACGTTTTGTAAATTCTGTACGGTTCGTTTGTTCGTGAAAGTATTTTTTATACAAGAAGCAATCTGTATGGCTTTAAATGATAAGTTCGATTTTGGGAAGCGTGTCCGTCTTTTAGATAATAATATCCGTTAGTATCATTATTCGCTGTATTTATTTAATAAGCTACTTCTTGATAGATTCGCGTGGATATTTTGATATAAATGCATTACATTCTGAAATCGAACTCATGGCAGGGAAATGTTGATTATGTCAAAACGTTTATTTTGTAATTTTATACATATTGCGAGGGCATTGAGTAATTTTATTAAATATATTGGTATTTGTGCTTTATTTCAATTTATCCCTATTTCAAACTGGCAGCGTCAATATGTCAACAAAATATCTATTGTTGTATTGTAATGTTTTAAATTATTGCAATTTAAGATATGTTAGTAACTTAAAACTTTCCATATTATTTGCAATTATTACAAAATCATAACATATTACACTTCAACCACGACCGTTTAAATGATATATTTAATGTATTTTTTTCAATTAAACACGCTCCATGTTGGAAATTCATGCAAAATGCATTTTTCTTGTTGACACGTCATTATAAATAATTTTTACGTTGTGTTGTATATTGTGAAACATGATATTGTAATGTGCAAGCGAGGTAACAGTTTTGTAATATTGCTCTGTTGTTATCTATAATAATAATACGAGTATATTTTAATATTTGTTATTAAATGCTAACGTGAAATTTGAGGCCAATTGTAGATATTAAGACGGAAATGATCTTGTTATTTCTGGCCCAAACCGGATAAGAAATTGAAGGAAAATATTGCTGGAAACAACTTACATTTAACATGATTCTGACACCTTGAAGATAGTCAGCCTGATATGTAATTAAACTGTAACGTCTTGCTACAGTTATTGAGTCGGATTCCATTTTAGTTGCGAAAGATTTGACTTTTTTTAACCCCCGACGCAAAATTAAGGGCTGTCTTAAGTTCAATTTTTTTTTGTTTCTATCTAAAGCATGATAGCTCCCAAAACATGGACCGATTTTAGTGTGAGTTTTTTGAATCTAATACATTGTCTGTCAAGATGGTCCATAGCTATGTTTGGTGGAAATAATTGTGTCGTTTTTTTTTGGATACAGATTATAAGATTGACGTCCACGTTAGACGTCTATTATGTAATAGACGGATCTGGTTATGGTTATGTGTGCAATGTATGGATGTAACATTTTTTAAGCCGATTTGCACAACTTTTCTCACACACACATAATTTGTTTTTCACATGATTAAATGTACCTTTAAAAAGGTAGTACACTAATAACGTTCTATTGATTTCAAACACGTAATAGTCACCAAAACTACAGATTATTTTGTATTTACAGATTGCTGAAGGATATACTTACAGATGTAATATTATTTATTTGTTACAATTATGTCTAATCAATCGGTAACAGATAATATGAATTTTATCAAAGAGTTTTCGTTTTGAATATAATTTGTGGTTTTAAAACAACAAAATTGTTGAATTGTTCATTTAAGAAAAATATTTGATGTTATTTTTTTTTTCAAATTTTTAATCAACAAAATTTACGTATGTATAACATTTTATACATACACTTATGCACATTTCACTTTCAAATTTATCGAATAATTTGGCGTCACCCAAATCGATGTTTTATGACGTCAATATAAATATTTAAATAAATAAACATGCTGTTCCCTGTGATAAAAATCTTCGCACTCACTTCTAGCAATAGACACGTTACTGTTCACTGAACGAAATCGAGTTATGTACACTTATAATATGATCTAGTTCTAAGCTGCGTTGTAAATATTATAGTCTAAAAGAATAACTAATGAATTAATCTACTATTTGTTAAATGCCTTTGGCGTTATATGGTTTATTGAAAATAGAAATGTGTAAAAAATATATTTATTTATATTCTTTGGTATAATGTTAAGTGTAAACTCAGCTTTGGTATTTTAACAGATTATTCGTAAACGATAATTTGCATCCATTTTGATTTAATGCACAGACAATTAATACTTTCAAATGACATCTTCAAAGGTACTCTCATAATTACGTACTTCTGCATCAGTATCTATGGAAAAAATATCGAATAAGTTTGTTTATTAAATTTTATTTTAACTATTATTTACATTTAAGTTCAATGCTATGAAAAAAAAACAGTTTTAATGAGGTGTCTACCAATAAATATAAACCATAGTAGGTACTGTAAATAAATTTATTTCCATTGCAATAAACTCTTAATAATATTACTTTCCCCATAAATACAGCAGCTGAGTCTTTTGCACTTCCCATCAAAAGCAAGTATATAAAATAAACATTTATTTATTCAACCCATATAACACCAAAAGGCATTAAGTATAGTCGATAGTAACATAATAAAGGGTGCATGAGCCATACACAAAGTTAGCCATTTAATGTGTTATATTATGTGAAGAAATGTTATTGAATTAGACAACTACTAGCCGGCCAAGCTAATTAGACGAATGGCAATAGTGTCGTCTTGAACGAAAAGATGTCAGTTTCAATAATTGTGGAATTTCCATGACACTTATTATCAACTAATTGATTTATTTTATCCAAATTTATTATATAAAAATGTAAACGAAAACTTCTCTTGTTTGTTTTCCACGTTAAATGAGCCGTTGAAATTAAGAAATAATGAGTTTAACTAAAATAAATTGTTTTGCGAACTGTACATAGACGAACGCGGGGTCTGAGGTGAGGGGCGCGATTCCCTTTTCGTGTAGTTAGCTTGGACGTATAATAAGTTAAGTTACGCGTAATTATCGTTAGTATTGTACACAAGTGCAATGCTCGTTGTCTAGTACCAAAATCTAGTATTTAGTTTGTTAAGTTCCCGACTGAACCAAAACATAGTAGTACCTACGTGTTGTGTTAAAAAACACTCAACTAATAAAATGATCAAAACTTATACGTGTGTTGTTTTATTTCATGATTTACAACTGCGCTGAAGCTTGGGAACTACTTATACTTTTGTTGGAGACTAGCTGAACCCTGCGCGCGTTGCTACGCCAAAAACTAAAATAAGGTAATCACAGTGGCGCCGTCTGTTGAAATTTGGTCGTAGCAACTTAGAAACCTTCGTGGGTACACAACAACTTTGCTAAAGATCATCACATGATTAAATGTACCGTTTACGATTCTATAAAGGACATACAGACAAACA
>DWPA01001996.1:0-16820 GCA_018251375.1 Calpodes ethlius
CATTCAAATTAACATTACCGCAGAGTAGCCATATTTAGAAGTAGGTATAGATTCTAATTTTTTTTTTTCACTATTATATAGAACACTTGTTTTATTAATGGACAGTATAAGAATAGCAGTAGTGAATATAATACTGAATTCCTTTAGATATTTTTTGTAGAAGAATGTTCACCTATACTTGGTAAAGAACATCCTTCTACCTGTATGCTATCCCCAATTCCAATACGAATATTTTTTCTCCTGATCTTTCAAGATAGCTTTAATATTGCTGTCAGCTTGTTGCAACTCTTTCCTTTTATCTCGCTCTAGCTTTATGAGTTCTAATCCTCGTTTCGCCGCGCAGTGGTATCGTTGGCTAAGAGAAGCTTCGGATCCTTTGATGCGTGGAATGTGACCCGTGTAGCCAGCTATTGGTGGAAATTCTGGAGAAATTGTGTTCTCTGAAACAATGTAATATAGTGGGCTTAGGTACGCACCTTGAGACACCCCAGGTTTTGTATACAAATATAATGAGATTAGGTATTTTATTTGCTAGTGTCCTCTTTTCTTTAGTTCTTAAGATACAATTTACTAAGGCTAGTATAAGTAGCGGTGTACTTTTCCACAAGTTTTCTACAGTTATACAGCTATGTACAGTATCAAAGGCTTTTTTAAAATAATATTAGTTTATTATACCTTTATACTTATTAATTTCTCTAAATCTGCTTAGATCTCTTCGAATCTCGTCTCTCGAGTGTATGGTTTCCATTTTGGGCGCACTTCTCGAACGTACATAGCTTCTGTTCATGTCCGCTTTACGTCTCAATTCGCGCTGGTTTTCAGCAAAGTCAGCCATGCAATCGTCGGCTGCTCGTCCGTACGACTTGCCGTACCTGTGAATTAATTATTAAGTAGTTTCATTTTAACGTTCACGTTGTTAGCGTGTTTAGGATTAGTTATCAAAAGCGTTCGACCGTTAGGTGTTGCCAGTGTTGACATACGGATAGCGGCGGCCTTAGGGGGTGGCGAACAGGGCAATCCTTCGAGGTCTCGTTCTTGCAGGGGACAACAACCCAAGCAATTTTAAAACTCAAAGTACATTTATTTGTAAAACTTTAACATTTCTCGTCAAATATGACAATTACCTTAATCAAATCGGAGCCGGAACCGGACTTAGTGGCTGGACCGGATTAGAATCAATTAGGTTTTTTCACGGAATCTTCGGCATGAAATGCTTTCAGCCTTAGCTAATAAAATATTTATCTAATGCAGGTGTGTAGATAAGTAATTACGTTGAACTAATTATTGTTCAATTTCTATCTTTTAAGAGGTACGTTACAATATTTCAGTTCGATACGAGTAAAACGAGTTAAAAGTTCGTGAAGGTCGTGACTCTCAACAATAACAAAGTATAAAGCTATTTGTAATGCGAAGGTCGAAGCTACCCCGCTTTCTTTCAAGGGTAAATCGGTTTGCACACTGTAATGGAATTTGTACAACATATGAAAGTTTCAATGACACCATCGAGTCGATAAGCCAGATTAGGTACAGCTTTGAGTCAAGGTGTTTGTTGAAACGATGAATAGCCTATTAAAATGTCATGATATAATTTATTTCCGAAGAACAGACTTTCATACAGTAAACTAAATATGTATTAGATAATTTTGTTTGTGTTTTCTTTTTTTTTTTTGAAATAATATTGTAGACTTTTTGTATTTTTTGTGATTTATCAAAAAATTCTACTTGGGGAAGGGGAATTAAAATGCGGTTAGACAGACAAGAAAAATCCACGTATACCTAACCTTATATAGTACTTTCAATTAGTGGTATTTAAAATGAGTGGTAACTAGCGTTGTAGTTGGCTAGCGAACTAGATACCCTCCCGACCATGCCAGAGTATTGGTAAAACTAATGCTCTTCGCGATTTAACCAAACACCGGCGCTAACTGCTCAGTAAATGGAATATTAAATCGTGTCTTCTGGGCTGAAGAGGACAACTGCTGGTAGACTAGATAACCAGATACACTGCTTTTCTGTCGTCTCATGGTCCGATAGTGTATGGAAAATTACATTATTTTTCTGCATCAAATTTCATTCCCATACATTTTCTGACGGTGAGTAGATAGAAAAGCGTCTTGTCTTGGAGGGTTTGTATCAATGAATGGAGAGTTTACCTGAAGTTCATCCCGGGGACGTAACCAGTGTACCCAGTCATGTAGGCTGTCTGTCGGTGTCGTGTGCCGTCGTAAACGTCTCGCATGGGCGCGTCGTGTCGCGGCATATTATTGAGCTCGTAGTTATCGCCAGGCCGGTATTCTAGAGGCTTGCTGAAATTAATGAAATACGTCCGGTAAGAATGATCACTTGGAGTTTGAATATTGAAATGTGCAAACTAAATTTTCTAAATATTTTATTGACATTTGAAATATTGTGGAGGGATTATTTTGGCTATAAGTTAAGTACGTCGAATAATTTGGAGGTTAGTAGATGTTTTAGAGAATTTCCGTTCTTTTAGAAGTACGTTAGGCAGTTTGTAAAGTCGACACTATTTTGCAAAGAACATAGGTATTAGGGCTACAGACAAGAACTTAAAATCTTTGATCTTTCACTGCATATAAAATATGGTTCTTACTTGAAAAGTCCTTTAGAGCGTATTTCTCGCAAAATCTGTCTTGTGTTATCGCCGTAACATTTGCCGAAGCGAAACTTGAGAAAAGGACAATGACCGGTGTATCTGAAACAACACGATCACGTTAGCTGGTTTTAAAAAGCGTTAGTTCACTATCAAGCAAAGTAACAAAATTGTATAAGGTACTTTTTGCTGTCAATCCCAAGTTTCTGGCCAAAACAAAAGCGGTAAAGCAGTTTTGGCTACCAAAATAGACACCAGACAAGGAAAAAGATCATGGTATTTGGAATGTCTAGTAATTAACCTGGCCATTAAAATATCCTACCATGAAAAAGGGTATGCATACGGTCGGAATAAATAGTAAATCGTCACCGTCGGATGGATATCAGCAAAGCCAAAGGTATCATCAATGCCATGTCGGCCATAAAATAAACGAATTTTGTTTACTACGGCTCATATATGTTATATGTAAATAAAATTATGTTTGGTCACCACTTAACTTAATATCAAATGTGGTACGGTACAAATATGTTAAAGAGAAAAAACAACATTTTGACGTACAAATTTTATTTCCGTAAAAGCATTTGCGCGTGAAAGTCAATCCGGAGAAAATTTCGCGGTCGTTACACAATTTATATTTATCGCGAGCAAATTCGTCACAACCAATATCACATCACGGACAATCTTCGTACGCGAAGCAATATCCCGAAGGAAGATGTAAAACGAAGGGGAAGTCGCAGTCGCAACGCGACCAGTCGCAAATGATGCCCATGGAGGTTGCGACTGGTTCGTCGCAAGTTCGCTGCGATGGCGTCGGTCGACATTCGCTGTTTAAACGGTGCATGTTTTCAGGACATTTTTCCACACCTGAAACATTGTAATTCAGATAGACTCCAATTTCATTTAAAGTCGGTATACTGTGAAACGTTACGAATTAGGAAGGTAGTGAAATTATTTGATGATTGATTTCTGCATTGAGAACCGTTAATTTTGCACGATTACTATAGTATATAGTAGTATATAGTATTCTTTTTAGCTTATTGGGGTGATCCAATCAAAATACCGACGACAATCCCCTATTAGGAGGCTTAGGTGTCGTCAAAGGAGATTGAAGTTGGCTGTCCAAGATTGACGAAACTAAAAATTTTAAGTTTTGGTCTTATTAAGATGGCGCAAATTGCGGATTCCAGTTATATGCCGAAAGCTCAGTATGTCATAAGAGGCGACAGTAGCAAGCTACTATGCTCGACTTAGGGCTTTGTAAAGGGATCAGCTTCAACTGATTAATGACCCACTGTACGGCACGAGGTTCTTCTGAATAATGTGGACGCCTAGCGCATATTCTAATACGCTACTTCAGAGTGGATTGGTGGCGGGTTTAATGGCCAATACTCTGTTTTTCCTCTTGGCTGGTAATATATCGGTATTGCTACTATCCATGGGTGATGGCGACCATTTACCAACACGTGCCATGTTCGAAAGGTTAAGTTAGTTAACTTTCTTATTCTCTTAATATAAAGGACCAAAAATCTATAAACAATTTATTTAAAATCTACTTACATGTCCCGTTGTACATTAGGCATCCTGGACTGCCAACCTTTGCGTAATACATAGTGTCGATAGCTTTAAAAGTGCACAAAATGAGCAGGATCAACTGCATGTCTCTTCCAGATACCGACCGCGACATGAAGACTAGTATTCTGATGCTGTTTTGTAATCAAACCATTGTTGTGTAAACGAATTCGGTGGTATTCTCAACATACTCGTATCTTCACGCTAACTGTATAAAGTGGATGTTATCGAGTTCTGCTTCCATTTGAGTTAAAATAACGTTGTCGATATTAACTTGACATGCCTTAATACTTTTTGCAGCATGAGTATTGATGTAGATGTGGTAGCCAACCCGGATTTTTTATGTCTTAAAATGCATAAAAATTGCGAACTATCAATAACAACCTGGATTCCCGAATGCAACCTCCGTTTACTATTAGTACTGTTATAAAGGTTAATCTCAACTGTACATACGTATAAATAAACATAGTAATATAAATTGATTGATTTTGTTTATAGAAGACATCTTATAAAAACTACAACCGGTTTAAATGATAATTTATAAAATCCCTCCATTATTTTTTGAGTGTGGGTAAATTACTGAGGCGATCTTTTCTCTAAAGGATTAATAAATAAGGCAATAAAAAATTCATATAATCGTGCTGCTCTATAGCTTTCCTTATTACAAACGGCAAGGACATATTATACACAGGTGAGATAACTCAAACACCTGCGACTGAAGATATAACATTATGCGTATGAATAATGTCTTCCCCGTTCGGGATTGAACGACTGGCGAAGAATTATTTGTGCTGCGGTGGCAATTTATACCAGCTTAATAAAATATCTAAAGAAATTGATTTACGGTAAAAAATAAAAAGAACTGTATATATATATATATATATATGTGTAGTATCGTTATCGTCGTTCGAGTACAAGTGTTGTAGTTTTTCTTTTACATTGAAAGAAAGAATATTTATTTACATGTATATTGGTTATCTGTACTGATAACTTAGTTATATTATTAAAAAGTATATCCTTAATTTTAAGGAGATAGTAACACAATGCATTGAGATTTATTCCATATAAATTTTAATTTAATATTAACCTAATGGAAGTCAAGAGACTTAGAAATAACTAAGCTGGACTTGACATAATACTACGATGCACAGCTGCACATGATATGATAGTATGCACAGCTGGAGAACCCTGCAATGCATCACGGTCAATGTCGACTATCCATTCTCAGGTTATAATGCATTCATGACCATAATATTTGTGTTTGGGCGTAGGGAATTTTTAAGTACTCTTGTGGGACGAACCCTTCGAGCATCGTGCCCTAGAGCCTTTTTACATATCCCGCCAGATGGCTGCTGTGTTTTTTTTCAAAGATACAAGATAATAATTATGTGAAGTAATGCTTAATGTGTTTAATTACATTTCTGCCACACTGCAATGCCTGAATTTGCCTTAATTAACGGGATAATTGCCTGGTTACATTAATGGACATCTATATTTATATTGTGGGTCGATTAACGGGTTAGTTATTGAGTTGAACTTTTGGAAAAATATGCGTGGTGTAATATTTTACAGGCAGATGTAGTAGGAGTATTAAAAATATTTGTATTTCAAGTGAAAATATTTTAATGAGGTTCGTAATATTTAATGCTCGAATATGACTGAATGAAATATTGGTTTTATTTCGATTTACGATTTTTAGACTTGCATCTAAAGGATATTTAAAATCTAAATATCTTTATATACATTGACTAATGTTAGGTACCTACTGTGACGATGTTTCGATCAACTGATTCAAAGTAATAAAAAAGATCCAATGTTTTTTAAATTAATAATTATGGCTATCACAACGGCGGTTTACTTTTGCACTTGATAGTGAAGAGGAGTATGGCGTTTTGTCAGTAAGTAATTACTGTTTTGTTTAACGAAGGGACAGGATGGGGAGACTCTTATATTTTGTTGGCGATCAATTTTGTAGAGCTAAATTTTTATGACAATATTTGGGTAGGTATTAGGTATACACATTTCATGCGTACAAAAAAAATCAGGTATTTCGTAGCTAATACTGTTACCGAGTGTGAAGGAATTGGAGAAAAACTAAATAATTAAATATCAGGCATAATATCTTTATTGAATAACTTCAAATTTTATTTAAAGTTTAATATCATCAATTACTATTAACATTAAGTACTAGTTCTTATTTGTTTTATTTATAATTAACAAAAAAAAATATGCAAGCGCGTCTCTACGTGTCCCTAGATAAAAAACTTTTCTATTTACGTTCACGCGGAGAAGATGTATGGCAATGACATTGGGTGTAGAAAAATTATATCATTTCCCCATACAATATCGCGTGATTGAGCGTCTAGATCCCCAGATCCCTTAAGTAGACTTATACAAATAGATCTTATCGAGATACACCTTTATCTCGTGTGATTTGTACCAAGTTATTATATTTTCTGTCCAAACTTGACTGTACCTGAGGTTCTATGTTGTCTTCAACCCATCAATGGCCAAGTACCAGGACACATGGCTTTCCTCATAGCTAGAAGATCTAGAATATACTTCACCATGTTCTTTCAGTCTGGATACGTAGAGGGGTTAGAATCCAGTGTAAATATCGATGTTTTTATACTGCATGAGGTTAAACGACCTAATGATGTTATCATTGCTTAAGTCAGTTGATTGCTCAGAATCGACTTAAGCCATCGGGTTCTACCTAGAACTAGTTGTGTACATTAGACGAGTTAAATTATTACTTGACTTCTTTGATTACACAGCTAGGGAGCAGCCCCAGGGTAGCAGATGGTAATACCACACGAGTCTTAACTGGATGTAATGTTATTAATTTTGCCCCGGATATATTTTTTTCTTATCTTTTAATGCTATATATTTTTATAAGTGTGGGTTTTCCCACACTATGATCACGTATCGGGGGTACTATGGACAATATGCAAACATAAGAACACGCAACCAGACCGAGAACAGACATAGAAACTTATTACTTAAACTGCCACGCCAGGATCGAACCCAGAACCTTTCGAATTGAATAGCGGTCCGGTATTATTAGCTTTGTATTAAGACTAAGCAGATGTAGTCTGATTAAAGTGAATTGACTTAATTTGTTCAAAGATATTGTGGCTACTGTAATTCTGGCAGATCATCCTCGGTGGGTCGAATCTTTTTTCGCCTGGGACGCATTTTACGCTTTTTGCCCAGAGGTCTATTGTGGACATGTCTAGTGTTTGGACAATCTAAGATCTGTACGCAGTGGCCCGTCGTCTCATCCAACACTTGGTCGCCATTACAATCACATCTTGACCATCCACATGTATAGCCTGCAAATGTTGATGAAATAATTATTAATCGTAGTATCCGTAACGGTTGAGCTCCAAAAGACGATTGCGATTAAGGTTGATCTACTGTAGACCTGTTATAATCGACCTTGTTTTAATAATTAATATTTTCTTGATTTACCATTGAAATTAACCGTAATCCTTGGGTTCTAGTGATTTGTTCATATGATGTAACGAGAGATTGTCAAGCATATAAAATAAGTGCAGTAAATGAGCTATGACATAGGTAACACTGTATTTAGCAGCTCTCTGCAGCCATACGAGCAGACTAATGGAATACACTCCTAATTGGCAACAATTATTTTAACTCTGTAATATAGATGTCCTTACATTATTAGGGTATCTGATCTGCTATTGTTATATTCAAACCTAGAATTTCATTTAAATTTATCTCTAGGATGAATAGTATCTTTCTATCCACACATACACGATAAATGTTCATGCAGGTATTACCTATGATATATGGATCTGGGTTATCACAAGTTCGCTGCGATATGGTGTCTCGGTCGCAGCGGGTGTTGTAGGGGTGCATGCCGTGAGGGCAGTGGATCACGCCTGCAACGTCGTTTTACTATGAGGCTAGGTTAATCAATTCATGCCGCACACCTTTGCATTTCGTAGAACTTGCCAGTGTCATTGTCATGAATTAACAATGGATTGATTGTTGTCGTTTCTTAAGTTTTCTTTTTTTATTTCTTGTATATATCTGCAGCGGTGCTTGCTATGAATTTATATTAAAATCTTTGGGTTGGAAGTTTAATTGTGTAAGAGATGGAAGTAAAGCACTTTGTCACTTTATTTTCATTATTAAAGTGGATCTTGGAACCCATTATAACTTAGTTATTTTATTAATCTAAAATTATTTGGAACCGGGAATAGAAAAATGCAAAGCTTAGGTACCTCCGATTTATCAAGTTATATCTGAAGGATTATCAGTAAAAATAAATTTTATTTCTCAGCAGGCCTTGCGTAGCAAGTGACACTGCATAAAGCCAGTGTCTTTAAATCCTCGAGATCATTATCGGATGGACTGTCTGCTTGCTATTGTCATTAATGACACTGCGGGATATTGTAATATCGATATGTTCAGTTGCGAAAGTAATTAGCCGTCAACAATATCGGGTAGCAACCAGCTATTTACATTACTGGAGCTTCAAATGATTAACCTCTGCATGTTTTGCATTTTGCCTTCGTGCAAATCACTTTGATTACGTAGGTACGGTGCAAGAGAACGAAACAAAAGGCAGTAGTTACATAATACCACCATAATACTTCTTTTATAATAGGCACGTTGTTTTCACAGATATTTTGTGGATATTTATAGATATATGACCATGGGGCATAACAATGACAAAGTTCTTAATCCCTAACCCAGTTATCCTCCTTCTAAATTCAACCATGATATAATTTAAAGCATTTACTTTGCAATGTTAAATAATCAGTATTAAGCAGTTTCTTTACTTTCTTACTTCTTAAGAAGATATATCTATCTTCTATTGTTACCTTTATTGTCTTGTATAATCGCTAAGTACTACTTATACTGGAACGTATGTTTGGTTATCTTGATTGGCCAAACTATAGCTAAAGGTATCTAGGTCAAACGGCTTAAACAAAGTTCAAGCCAAATTTAACAAGTTAAGCAAAACTTACATATTCCTTGATGTAATAAACATCTTCTCGTGTCAAAAAAACCTTCGGTTAGCGCGAAACTCATCAAAACCAACAGTAGCGTTGTTGACATGTCGGCGCTCAAATGCGGAACTCCCACGCTACTGACAGACTGTAGAAGTCATTACGTATGGTGCTATTGTTAAGTCGGTTTGTTTTGGAAACTTACTTCGACTCTTCTTCCAAATACATTTTAACCTCAATGCTGTGACTTTTTTCTTAGCTAGTTTGTTATATTAAGTAACTATGAACGAGGTGAAAAAATAAATCTAAAATACTATCTAAAATACTATCTTTTTAAAACCGACTGTTGGGTAACAGACATTTGGATAAGTTTTTCCACGAAATTAACGTAATCATATTTTATGTAATAGACAAATAATGCTAAGTATAATTATAAAAATAATGATTAGGATATTTGCCAAGTTCGCTTTTGCTACAGACTTTATAATGATTAGATTAGTAACGCAATTAGCAATGTATAAAATTAAAAGTATGTGGAGTAGGTATGTATTTATAGATGATATTATATAGGTAAAACTGAAGCGCCCATAGTCCATCTGCTTATGTCGATAATAAGCGACTGGGGTACTAACGATACTTATTTACATAACTCCTAGTTAAAAAAAAATCTAGAACGCTTCAGTGCTTTGGGGGGTACGTAAAACCGGTCTAATTTATTATCGTTAGATAACATTTTTTCTGACATATCAGAGGTCTTGAAGCTGCATGAAAGTTTCCTACGCTTCAGTTTCCCACTACTGGTTCAAACTGTAGCATAGTGGTGGGGTTGTCATGTCTACTGAAAAGAATAGACTCGGGTCTTGTCTCGGATCTGTAATAGGTAAAGACATTTCAAGCCACGTACAATAATATATTCAATATATTGTATTACGTAGGTCCATTGTCTGTAAGCGACGTCTAGAATAAAGAAAAATAAATTAGATAACAGAAGCTCTTCGCGATCTTTATCTTACCTACGTTCACATTAGTCAAGGGAAAGGGAAAGGTAATTTTATCTAGGAATAATAAATTATGTAAGCAGATTTATTAGTAGCTGGGGTAATCGGCAAGAAGTTTCCCTTAATCGAGTAATATTTTACTAACTTTTCATATAGCCAAAACTGTTCGTAAAAAGAGAAGTTAGCGAAATGGCAACAAACGAGTTCAAAACACGAACAAGCTACCTAATTTTGTATAATATATCTGTGGTAGATGACCGGCCTTAGGCTGACAATACACAGGGCGTTTTGATTAATTATTTAACTTGATAAGGAGGCTACAAAATACTTTTTATAATGTTGGGTATACAACTACGAGGTTATTTGTAGATAGCAAGAACTTGAAGTTGTAGCATTTGCCAAAAACTTTATTAAGTATATTACTCATCTATATCTATGTAAGTGGTATTTTATATATATTACTTGAATTATTTTTTTACTTTAATATAAAAGCAATATTGACCAAATCTCCAATCAAACTGCATTTAGTTACGTATATCGGTCAATGAACAATAGTAAGCGAGTAAAGATCCTTAAGAATATTAAAGTATTCTAGTAAAACGAAGCAGCACATTTATTCGTTTTGTAATTGTTTCTAAAACCACCACTATTGATATCTAAATTGCCAGTTTTAAATAGGCTATCACCGTGGTAATCAAGCGCTATACGAAGCAAGCCTATCAACTGAAACGTAAGGTTCCCAGGTAGATAGCGATGTGCCAGGCACCAACCGCCCCAACGCCGCAAATGATAACGCCATAACCTTCCGAAGTAACAAAAATGTATCGGACCCAATAGGGCGCCTATACAGCGAAATCCGATATCTACCAGGAAAATTGCTTCTGACATAGTATCCTATCTGAAATTAGATCTAGATAGTAGAATACTTTGGACGGTTCGGCAAAAAAATGTTAAGAACGGTCGAAAATTTAGTTTCTTACTCAATATGTAAGTACTACAGAATTTAAACAGTACCAAACGACTTGAATGGGTCTGATATTTCAAGAAAGTAGGAACAGAATAATTAAGTTATTGGGTATTTGGAGAACAATCAGAATGCCATAGGTTTTAATTCAGATTTTATTGATTACTTATAGTAGATTTGGCATTATTACTAAGGGAAGAACTTTTCTGATTGTAATATATTGCATACTTTCCAGTTTTATTGGGTGTTGCCCCACCACCACCTTCTAAGTGAAAACGTCTGATTAACCCCCTTTCGTGAGCTAAAAATTAGGTATGCCCATGCATAAGCAGATCCTACTATGCATGCAGTCGTAGTGAATTTTAATGTAATTGTAATTTTGTGTATGTAGTTCTAAATGGTTTTATATTTGCAAGTATATGATTAATCTTCGTGAATATTTAGTACCATAGTTTTGTAGTATTTGTAAATATGTATTTAGCAGTAGTTGAACCCACCCACGATGAATTTTGGCAACCTTGCCAAATTATAAGGTAAGTATGTAATCCGAAATGCCTGAAATTTTCCATTCCCTTGGGAGCTTCGGAATAACTTTCCAAATTTTGTTACAAGCTTTTATTTAAGTTATATATATTTTTTGTAGGGAATATCATCTTCCAAGCATGAAGTAGGAAGGGTAGAAGTTGTAATTTTACATATATATACATATCTTCGACGACCGCGACGATGCATTTTGATATTAAACAAACTGTGCCCGCGACTTCGCGTGGAATTTAATAAAAAGTGTTTTACTTTAATTTATTTTAGTGGCCTAAGTTACTCCTTATTACATCAAGAAAAGTCCCGTCAAAATAGGTCCAGCCATTTCAGAAGCCATTAGCCAGAAAAAACAGACAGCGACAAAAATTTTAAAAATCGTTATTTTGGTGTATGTACCGTATGTAGTAAAAAGCGGTTATTCAATATTACAAACAGACACTCCAATTTTATTTAGATGTACAGACGTCTTAATACTATAGTTAGTTTGGGCCAGACGAGGCAACTCCATGACGATTTACAGGACACAAATTTTATTATACACATATTCAGTTATCCATCGTCGCTCGTCCATAACCTAACCTAACCTATTTTGTTTGTCTTTGGTTTGATAATTAAATTCAATGATCTACTAAATTGAAATTAATTATAATCCAAGAGGCAGCTTTTAACTTTCCCATTATCGTATTGTAAATTGTAATGAAGCAGTAATTATTGTTTAGCCAAAACTCAACTTCGCAGCAATTTGAAGCCTGATAGGTCTTTAAGGTAATTGCTGTTGAAAACTTGACACGAAATCGAAACTGAGGGAAGACTTAGAAGAATACTTAATCCTAAGTAAAGGTGGTATTTCCACGAATGGGGGGACGAAAGGTAATTGACCATTGATCCTTGTTAATTCTTTATACTTAGTAAAAATAAACAAAAGTAATTATTATACTAGATATGAGTCTCATTTTGGATTAATAAGTTACAATTGCAGCGGTTTTCATATAAATAAATAGCATTTCTTAAATTAATTTAGACGACAGATTCTTTTCATTATTTAATGGACGGTCATCGGTTATTTTAAATGGTGTACATATTATTCATTTCATTCAGGCAACATGAAATTTATCACGATGTTCACGAACTTATCAATCATTTATATTTTATGATCCTTCAAACAGTAAAATATTTTGAGCAAGTTAGATTGGAAAATATCAATTTCTCTTTTCGTGAACCAAGGTCTGACTCGCCTCAGATTTTATGACAAGTTTTATCAGACGATTTAATCGATCGCCAAGGACTCCCCGTCAAGGTTTATGTAAAGTGCCTGTAAAAATAATGATCACGACTCAGGTATTCCTCATAAGTTATTTAACAAGAGCAAATAGCTGTATACGTGTTGCGATGTAGGTAGCATGCTAATGTGAGTAGCCAACGAATTAAATGACCATAGCATGATATTTTCCAGTTTTGACCTACACAGCTGTTGCAATAGCAACCGCAGACGTGTGAGACCCTAAAGCCAACAATTTGCTCATCATTCGGTACTAAGCTACATAACAAATGCCTTATTATGTCAATTACTTTGATCAACGCAACGAACAATAGCTAATAACCTTTAGCGACATCGATTATAGCATTGATCTTTAATTTATAACTATCACATTTGATTATGAAGCTATAAGGACTGAATTCCCTTGCACCATTACGCATTCCTGTCATGGCCAGCCAGTTTGCTAGGCGCGGGAGAATCGAAGCGAATCGAGTTCGTGAGAACAATTGAGATTCGAAGTAAATTTTCACCATCGTATAGATGAACGGTCGTCTATTGTTTGCACTCTTCGCCCATCGCTTTCACTGCAACGTATCGCGGCCGGAAAGAGTATGACTGCGATACCTTTGAATAATTGAGATAAATGGCCTTAAATATGCCATTCAACTCTCTTCCTTCATCATTCTACAACATAAACAGTATTTGCAGACGTGGATTTCTGAATCGTCAGTCTCGATAGTAAAATGAGTAAGCTTAAAATCATATCAAATATCGATATCGAAGCCATATCGGTTCTTGATTACAGTGCTGCACTTGAAATGATATCCTGAGACAAGTGATCCACATGAGTAAATAGAACTTCAAAAAGGAACTCGAATTTCGATTCGTACAAGCCTGGATGACTTACACATTGGAAACTATACTTTGTTATCTAAATAATTCGGTCCCCAACGACAAGCGTGTTCAAGCAGTGAGGAAGTTTTTGCAATTAGTAAAGACTTGATATTTTTCCGATTTGCCTTAAACAGAAGCTAAAAACTGTGCTGCATGCTATGAAGCATAATATAATTTTCTTCCTGATTAAATTAATTTAGTTGCAATGACCGAACAATGTCATCAGCGATCAACGCTAAAGAAGTTTATGAGGATTCCTACCAGGCGATCTGACAAAGACAACGGGTATCCGAGAATTTTCGAAGAATTTGGTGGAGTCTTGAAAGCAGCAAATTATACTGAAGTAATGACCTGAGCGGAGCGGGCGAAAGACAAACTACGAAGAGAATTTCATAATAGAAATTAGTTGATAGTACGAGTCTACTATTATTCCTAATTTTTCCAATTTAAAAATGAATCACCAATAAGATAAAGAGTATTTTTCGGATGCTAGAGGTTGAATTAATAGCCGCATTTCGAGTGGCGAAGCTAAAAAGTATTTTCTCATTCGGCAAATTGTTTTGGTGCACGAATATTTGAAGTTCCCACTTCCAACAGTTAGGAAATACAATTTAGACATTACATTATGAGGCATATGCGAATGGAGATATGTAGTGGATTACTCGGATGTGAGAATTTCATGCGGATAATTTATGTTCACATTACGACGCTATCTCATTTCCTATCTTTTCTACCCTAGTAAGAGCCAGTCAACGCGCAAAATTTTATTTCCGGGATTGCTGACCTCGGCCTACTCGTTTTTGTGTGTCAGCACTTTATTAAGTTGGACTGATAAATATTTGAACGTCTTTCGATTTACAATATAGTACAAATATACATTTGTAAAATCAAGTTCAAAGATTGACCAAAAATTGTTTTTACTTTGTATAATGGTTTCGAATTACTTATTAAAAAAAATCATAAGAGTTCTGTTAAGGGGAAGAAATAATTTTAAATTTGGAATGCTGAAATGATTTTAAATTTTGTATTTTGAACGTTATTAACGTTCCAAGAAAATGGCTTCAACAATTGAGAGTTTTACAATGAACTCTACTGCTTGTGGCACGGTGCTGAAAAACTAAAAAATTTTGGTGGAGGTCCTTGGTCTTTACCCCTAGTTCATTCCTTGGTCTTCGCTTGTCATTTCTACCAAACCTTTCTAAAATAAACCACTAAATATGATTTAACCGGTTTACATGTATTCTCAGACAGTAATGCATTGAAGACAACATCGGTGTTACTAATGACAAAAGCGCCGCCTTTAGTTATAATTACTTACTTAGCATAAAGGAAAAATAGAACATCGTACATCTCGTAGCGTAATGTTTAGGAATTATTTTTCATTGTTGTCAACCTATTATATTTAACTGCACACAATAAAACAGGTAGTTATATATACGAGTATTACTTCATTGTCCACGTAGGAAGATAATAAGCTCGTAACGCTTCTATGATACGCAGCTATGGTTGGACATTATTACCATCTCCGTCGTCAGATAGCAAAAGGAAGAGGATGGCAATACTCATTTGTCTAACTTTCAGTGGCTAATGGAACGAGGTAACTGCTACATCCATTCAAATGAAAATTGCTCTATATTCCGTAGACCATCCGCGATTTACGTGTCAAGGACTCAAGGTTGGTGTTAGATAATCCGTCATCATGTTTAGTTATATTGGCAGGAATCTTCGTAAATATTATAAGTATTATTGTACAATCTATTTCTATATCTAGATTGACTTCAACCCATCATTAGTCCACTATAGAGTAATGCTCTCTTCAAAAACAGAACAGAACAGTCCAGTCCATATTTATACATGTAAATAAAATTTGAGTGTCTGCTTGTAATATTTAAATAACTGGTTTTTATTACACAAATATAAAGACACTTACGGTACATACACCAAAAAAACGTATTTTACAATTTTTGTCTGTCTGTCTGTTTATTCTGACTAATCTCCGAAATGGCTGGACCGATTTTGAAGGGACTTTCACTGACATATAGTTGATGTAATAAGAAGTAACTTAGGCCAAAAAAACTAAAATACACTAAATAACTTTTTTGTTAAATTCAACGCGAACGAAGTCACGGGCACAGCTAGTATTCGATAAATCTAGATGAGATTATAATACGTATATATAAATATAAGATTGGACTAGATTTTATAACTACCCACGCTCGCCTCCCTTCTGGTAACATAATACTACATAATACACGAATTGTATTAACAATTATCTTTATTCATATGAATTAGGTATGAGTTATATTGGCTTATCCTGTGGTAACAAACTATGAGTTAAACCTGTGGTTAAACTCGGACAATTACGTAAACCGATGACCGTGATTTGTGACATCCTGTGTACTTTTATACAATTACAATGTTAGTATCTCTAAGTACTTGACATGTTTTTACGTTTTTATGGTAGTAAGGGCCAGTAGTAAGCGGATGCTCACTATTTTAATTCCTTGCAGCGCGTTGCTGATGTCTTTGGTGTTACTGGCCATTCACTATCAGGTGGGTTGATGGGTATATATTAATACGTGAAGCAAAAACTTTGGACCCCTTTTAACGAAAATTGCGCGGACGGAGGAGTATGAAATTTGGCACATTTATAGTTTATACGTAGGAGAAGTGCACAACGCTAAGACACATATACTATTTATTTATGAAAGTCAATCTGAAGAGTTTAAAAGATTAAATACGGTCAAATTTGAGCGCAGAACGGGTATCTAGTTTAAATAAAAGAAGATTGCTGTCATCAAAAGAGATACACATCACGGGTCCAAGGTGAGTTTTGAGCTACTTATAGGTTGATTTACAGGATCGAGTACAAATCAAAGCAGCACCATTGCCCTGGGAAGCCAATGAAGATCCTGTAGTTAATCTTACAATAATGGATCGGAAGGTCACGATTTATTTACACAAACAAATATAAATTAATTATCTATGTCTCATTATTTTA
>DWPA01001997.1:0-16818 GCA_018251375.1 Calpodes ethlius
CACCTGAGAGTTCACCAAAATGTTCTTGAAGGTGTGTGAAGTCTGCCAATCCGCACTTGGCCAGCGTGGTGGACTATCGCATGTACCGCTCACATCGTGTGAGGAGACCCGAGCCCAGCTGTGGGACAATTATGGGTTGTAAAGATAATGATGAAAGTGTAAAAAACCTAATCATCTGCGTCTTCGGAATTGATGCATAAATGGGATCAGTGATGCGTTTCCCGCTCAATAAGATTATTTTTTGCTTTGTCGTATCGTTTCGCAAGATGATTTTAGCATCAGTAAGCAAAA
Organism: Calpodes ethlius; assembly: GCA_018251375.1. Classification (NCBI taxonomy): domain Eukaryota; kingdom Metazoa; phylum Arthropoda; class Insecta; order Lepidoptera; family Hesperiidae; genus Calpodes; species Calpodes ethlius. The sequence continues at coordinate 292 of DWPA01001997.1, forward strand.
ATTGATTAAGGATCCTACATACTGTTGTATACTGCGACGACAGCGGCTAATACATTTTGTATGTCAATATGAGACAGTTGCGCGGTTCGTTAACACACGAACCCCACCGCATAGACAATCCTTTGTTTTTCTAGAATATAAATAAATATACTTATATCAACCTACTACTATATGCATACAAATGTAAACATAAGAAGCCAGCGGATATATGTAGCTCTTTAGGGTAATTAATTTCCTTATAGTTCTGAAATTTCATTGTTTAACTCCAATGATGATAGTTTTTAATAGAGAGAATCAAATGACAAACGTTTTTTTCATCATTTATAATTACGCATATTGGTCTATAAGTCGGTGAGAAATCGATGTACACGCATATGTAACAGTGAAATAAAGATGTGAGGTAAAACGCGTACCACTAATTAAGGCTTCTTTTTACTAATTTAGAATTTTCCGTTATGCAAAAGTATTTTAGTAACCAGTTTATCCTGAAAGAATCCAAGAAACGTGATGAGCTTTCTGATGATTATTGCTGGCGCATCAGTAATTACAACGTATGTGAACCGAAATGACACAGATATTATTGGATCTTAATTCTAGGAGAGTGATATGTAAATAGACTACACTCACAACACGTGGACACAACACAACAGTGGATCGCTTTGATGGGATAGGTCACGTCGCCAGCGATTGGCGGATTATTTTGACGCCATGATTTTGAATATGATTCTCGTGACGTCAATAATTGATGGACTGTTGTGTGTAGGGCGAGTTATTCAATCTAACATGTGAATTATTGTTGGTTATTAGGCATCAAAGATGTAGTGCCGCGCTATAAATCAAACTTCACCGCACTCTAATAGTTATTTAATACAAGCCACTTTTATAACATGTATAAAGGTACGTGTATTAATGATTCATTTTTTGTAAATTTTGAATCATGTATGTGTGTAATTATAACTAAAACTATGATACGCCTAGACATATTTTTTTACTCCTTTCTGTGATCTTCGGTTTGCTGATATCTATGGCCAAAGAATCATTTACTATCACAGTCACTTTGTTCGTTGACTACTTACATAAAAAAGTTTGGAATAAAGATGGACGAAGTATATTACTCCGGCAAATAAAACAACGGTTGCACAATATCTATCTTCCCAATTTATTTATATTTATCAATACCTCATTTGCACAAAACAAATTATTCTAATATCTATTTAAGAGGCCATCGCCGTGTAGGTTGCTGCTAACTCATTGAATACGATTGTTTTGAACATTTGAATATAGTAAGAATTTTGTGCGCATTTTGTACGCATTGGCGATAGTACAGTAATATGCTGAAATATAATACTCATTGAATTGTTTAAAAATGTACTTATCCAATTAAAATTGTACTGTACCTTATTTTTCGCATTACGAAAAGTTAATTGATAATACAGATTGCTATCTTCAATAAAACATTTGGAACTAAGTGGAAAATCACGTCATATATAATGCATCCAACATATCACATTCAATGAGATAACAAACCAAAAAAAAACGGATAATAAAATAAACAAATATGCATCTTTTCAACTAATTCAATTGTTCTATCAAATTCATTGGAAACATTTTATCATTCCTTTGAAACTCAATCTTTGGTTTAATTAAAGCGAAAATTATATATCTTTGGTAATAATAGTTACATTCTCAAATGTTATTAAAAACAAACATAGGAGACGTCAGATAATTCAATACTGGCATGTTAGGAACTTGTAAAACAATTGAATTTCGTCGCGTTACAACAGAACAGAACCTTAAATAAATAAATCTTTGGTAGGATATCATAAGTACAATACAAATAATAACACTTGTCTTTTGTAATGCTATAACATTAAGTATTCACAAACACTGAACGACTTTAGCATAATATTCCATAATTAAGCCGTGTTCACACTGAGAGACGATTATTAAACTTACATCATGATTTACATATCAGTATTTCAGGTTAGATATGTAAAAACATCGGCGTACTATAAAAAGTGCTTATTTTTTAATATTCGCCAGATTTTTTTTCACCACGATCATCTCCCAGTGCACACAGGGTTTTATTACAACATTTTTTTTTTGTGTATTTTTTTATAGTTTTGTAAGTTACATTATTATCATCAGAACAGACTTCTAATCAACGTACGAGTTACATAATATCTACATCTAGACATAGTTATAATAATAATATAATGTAATCATTTATTTTACGTTACATCGTCAATATTGTAAAGAATCGTTTTTACAAACAGAAATAGTTGCTAATAGTCATGTGCGTGTAGGGCATTTTATTCGGAATAACGCAGAGTCGATAACCATAGACAAAAAAAAATTCTAAGTTCAGTAAAAACTGTTTATTTTTCCAAACTGAGGATTCAATTTTGGTATAAAATAAATTACTTCTTATTTTTGTTTTTTTTTTTTTTTTAATAAAAAATAAATAAACTTCAATTAAATTACTCAACAACCGATGCTGATCATTTGAAGGTTTCAACCTTTCAAATAAAAACACCCTTTATTGTAATTTATACTTAATCATTATTTTTTTAAATAATGCCCTATCACGACTGATATGCGCAGACTATAAAAGCTTACGCGAACTGAAGTACTGTCAATAATAAAGCATTTTCATGTTTTTCTAATTAAACTAAGCAACAAGAGGGTTTATAGTCGATGTTACATGACCAACGAAGTAGATATTTTTTGCAACATATTACTAACCAAATTCCTAGTCGCCAATGTCAGATGTCAACTGACATCATTTTCATTCTTACTCACGAATACACATCACATTCGACGACAAATAAGCTGCATACAACATGGCCATTTTCAATTATCTATCTATGCTTAATCTCTGGATAAGTTAGTGTGGTGATCGAAAATTATCATTACAAGGCCCATAACTTTTTGTCAGTTGTCAGTCAACTTAAGGATTTAGCAGAGATAGAGTATTGAGAACGGGCAATAACCGTATATTACTGTCTGCTATTTATCTGTTTATTAAGCCTTCTTAAACAAGTTCCTTAGGTTTATAATTAGCAACATTTGCTACAATCGCATACATCTACCAAATGCCTGGTCTACCTCAAATAAACGCTTCAACAATCGAATCTATCATGTATCATGAAATATATACCCGTTTGTTACTTCAAAAACCAAAAATTAACAATTACCTTCAATTGAAACGGTAAAAATTCAACATTAACGCTAATAATAATTCTTCACAAGTAACGTGCAAGCTATGGAAGTGAAAATTTCTACTTTTCTCGTGCAGAGACACCAACATTCACTGTTTTGTATTATCGAATGTACTTCTATATTAAAACAACCTATGTAACGTGTAGTCACAGTTTATGGCGGGAAAAAACCATAGACATTTTCTTTTTAATTACGAATAGCAAAGGAATAATTGTTAATAGTATAATAAATAATTTATATTTCTAATAAAGATCTGTAACAACTTTCGTTATTTTAACTGGATTATTAAAAGTAAATTATTAAATAAGACTTGGGTGATACGGAACCTTTAATATGTACGACTCGTACTTGGCCAATTTTTCATCAATACCTGTCGATAATATATTTTTGGAACTACACTGACTTACAATTTTATTTAAATAATTAAGTAATAATTAAGTCAAATTCAATCAAACCAATATTGGCGTCTCTGCAAGTCACTGGACCCATCCAGTATCTACTGAGGCGTGTGGCATTTATTACTTACGTAAATATGATGTATGTAATATTATATGTTCGTATTTTGTACTTAATTTAGACCTTATTACATTACATTATTGCACAATTTCTTTTGCAACAATACATTTCTCGTTTTTCAAACAAATAAATAACACATTCATGCACACTTTCAAATAATTTAAACGATACAAATATTGTTTATTTTTTCTCATATAAAATTGCAATTAACGTGTCTCTGGAATGTTTCTCTCTTTTATAAGTTAATTATTTCCAAATTCCTTATATTATAAGCAGTCAATATTAAATATCACACGCCCCAAATCATATTATAATTAATAAGGAGATAGCATTACTTCTAAAAATATCATCTTTAAAAAAATACTATGATCTTGAATAAAGCGTCATGTCATACATAATACTATGTACGATTATAATACTGAACGTGTCAGAGTATAGAATATGGTAACATTGTTGTGAATATTAAGAACGATCGATTCTTATTATAATATATTTCGAGATCAATTTCAATGATTTCCTTACAGAAAACATGTTAGAAATATGTGATCGTACACGAGTACCAAGCCTCTTTTATTATCATTATACATTTCATTCATTCATTCGTTCAACAATTATTTGAGACCGAGTGCACTCTCCAAGTGTATCAGATTATTTGATAGACGATCTAAAAATCGAATAATATTAGTACTGGTGGAAGATTTTTAAATGCTTACATAAATAATTTAAATTAACCGTACTTGAAAATTCACTTGCGAAAATGTATCATACGGTATTTCATATTTCGAATACAGAACACAATCGTTGTCTATGGCAAAAAATACTTCTTTCACCACATCATAGACAATCACTACACAGAGTAGTACACTCCATTTGAATGAATGAATGAACCGATCACATGACATTCAATACCAATCACCAACACTTCGAATTAGATATGCATACACATTATATAACTACATATTGCCACATTAAAGCATGTACTATGCATAATAGAAGAACGTCTCAAAATTATTACTCAATTTCCCACTAAAATGACAAAAGCTAAAGCCTCAACAGCTATACAACATTAACCATTGCACGTAATGTAATTATTCTATAAGGTTAACACACTAACAATACCATAGATAACAAAACAATGTGAAATATATAAAGATATGCAGTTTTACTTTCATCTAAGAATAATTCACCTAATTTTATATACTTCAGCTTTTCAGTTATCAAGCGAATTAGATAATTGTACAAGATTTATACAGTATGATTACGGAGATAGATTAGTGTAAATGATTATTTGAATTTAGTAATTCTCAAGCGTAATCATACTGTATAAAATAGTGTAATTATTAACTATATATTTTTCTTTATTATCTTACACGAGAAAGTTATGAGATGAAGTGGTCAGAAATAAAGATTAGATATCAAGATTAAAGGAGAAAATTTATTCTTTGGGCTGAATGCCTAATATTTATTTCCGAGCACTATAAATACAATGATAACGAACAAGTAACACCCCTTCAATGTATCAATGGCACAATGTTAATAAGGTTAAAAGTGAAAACTATGAAGAAAAAAATATCACATTTTCAAAAATCACAAGCATGAAAATATATGTTGATGTAATGATAAATGTATTTACATGTTTGAATATAACTGTATAATACAATATATACTGGGCGATATTGTCGATAATATATACCTACATATAAATAGCAGGTACTGAGAAGCGATATATTCGAGAATAACATTCGATTATATTAATAACACTTTGAGACTCTTAGGAAACAACAAAATATAAGATTCAACGAATAATTTAAAATAAATCCTCAATAAACCTCAATATTTATATAAACAAAACGTACTCATATCAATAAAGAAGTTTAAAATTCAAAACGGACCTATTCATCTTAAAATAAATAAAAATAACGTAATTTCTACAACTAGTCAAAATCAAAATAATTAAAAATCTCTGAGTAGTACACATGTATGACTTACGTTCGATTTTTAATGACTTGTAATGGGATTAATTTGAATCAACTCTTAGACTTACTTTATAATATACTATTATAAGCATTATGAAGGGATTCGCTGTGTTTTTGGTATCGTAACTTAGCCGAAATTAGTTACGCAGAATTCAATTCCTTTCATCTATTTATCAGGGTTCATATTTTCACCAATCAAAAACTTTACTGTTATTTTAACCGTATTAGGTAAATTTCCCAATACTTAAATACCAAAACTATTACATAAGTATTGTTAAATACCTGTGAGATTAAATGCCGCGTTCGGTTTGACAGTTACAGAGTAAAACTTTTCCATAGACAATAAACAGCAATTTTACTGACATCTCGCGGACAGAGTTAGAAGTCATCAATCAACCCGTTACTTGTCATGTGTGTAAACTCAACTGTGTGATTACGATGCCGTCAGCCAGTTTAGTAAGTTGGGGCCGTGTAGTCGACGTTTCCTGCAAAATTACAATAGAGTATTGCTATTATTCTTCACCAATCTGTAACCATACCATCACTAGGCTCGAGCCAGGCTCGATTGATTTATATGGTATACGTAACTTAATTTTTTATAACATAATTGTTGTAAGTAGGTAAATACAAGATATTTGGGGAAATTTTACTTCTATTTATAACTGTAGCAGATTAATATCGTGAATAGGTCAAAAGTTATGATTTTTTTTCTGAAATTTTACAAGTACAGTAAGATTGCTTTCCGTAGTCGAATTATATTTTTGGCGTGTGCGTTACATAATTATTGTGACTATATTATTATTTTATACATTTGACATAAGAGTGACGATAATAACTTACCATCGTGTTGCTGGGAGAACGGCGGCTCGCTGTAGGCAGGCTGCGACTCGGGGGCGCCGGGGTGGCCAGGGTAGGGGGGGAAGGACGTGGGACTAGTGGCGCCCTCTACTTCGTAAGCGGGCGCGAACGCCGCATCCGCTCCCATACGGAACCGTTGGAACGCAAAGAAAGCGCATGCCACCTGCAGAAAACGTAAGACATTCTATAGTTTTCGTTCTAGATTCTCTTATGAAGCCAGAAAGATAAGGCAGTTTGCTTTACGTCTTATGGTACATTGGTTGCTTGCGATATTTGTTTTGTAAAATTTGTAACTTGTAAAATTATATATAACTGTCTAAATGTAAGCAGTTTCGTGCCCGCTTCATAATAGTAATAATTCTTGTAAAAAAGATCGCCTAGAGCCATTTGTAATCTGAAATTACTCGATACAAAATTATGTATAAATGGCAAAATGTAAGCAATTCCGTGCCCACTTGATTACAATACCAACAAACCGTCTATGAATCACGGGCGTCAATTGTCTTTCATTAACACGGCTCTGAGCGTAAATCTTGAATGACATTGAGATGTTTAATTTTAAAATCCGATGTCGATCGTGTTAGGCGTGTTAGGTGTTGGTCGATGGTGTTAGGCGATCGGTATATCGATAAAAAATAAAAAAAGCGAAAAAGTGATGAACAACTGGATCATCACCACGTTAACATCATCGTCACATCTCGTGTATAAATAATATTCTTTATTATATGTACAGCGACAACCTTTGCGAGGCCAAAGTCCTTCGTGGAAATTATATGATGCCAACATGGGCCTGGCCGGTTGATTTAGGTATTTATCATATTTGACGAGAAATGCTAAAGTTATACAAATACAAATAAATAAAATTTGAGTTTCGAAATATTTTATATTGAAATTGTTTGGGTTGTTTCGAAAGGCCTCGGGCGATTTCCCCAACCTCTAAGGCGGCCCGCTGCTATATATTGTATTGTATTGTATGTATAAATATGAATTGTGATTTTACTATTAACATATATATTTAATATTTTTTTTTATGTAATAAACGAACGAACGAGCTGACAAGCCAGTAGAAGATTTTATTTCACCAGAGAATAAATTTTAGAAATATTCACAAGCAAAAAAAAAATAATAACGTGATTGTAATTAACGATAATAGTATTGTTAATTAAGTTAACTCACCCAAGCGAAGATGGAGAAGAAACAAAAGGCGATAGCACCCTGCATGTTGTTCGCGGTGCCGATTGGCGGATTCTCAGTCTTGCCCCAAGCGTTGGACAGGTAGCAGAATCCCACGAAGTAAAGGAACGCCCAAAACGCTGGAATACATAACACAATAACGTTATCATCTATGTATTTATATTGTATTTTAGAAAGAAACAAGGAGACGTAGTGAAAACGGGGTGATTCAGTTGCAACGTTTTCTTGCAACGAATTATCGTCACAATAGTATGAGTATACCACGGAAACAAAGTGAAATGTAAGTTTTAAGAAATAAATTAAAACAGCTTTAACTTTATATGAAATACGAAGCTACATGTTGGGAAAATGTTCATATTTTATGTGTGTGCCACCTGATGTTAAATTAGGCGGTACGACGCGTTATTGACCAAGTAGGAAGCTGGGAAAACGGTTAATAAGGACGATAAGCCGATGGTGTCATATACATACTCTTCTATTGTAAAACCATAATCTAGTATTAAATTTAAATATTCAGGAATATAACAATTTAATCTTTCGAAGTGACCTGGTGTCGATTTCCAGCATGGCAGAAATCACAATTATGAGCTTTTTATGATCTGGATGAGTGTGTTCTTGTCTTTATGTGTTGTCTATGGCACCCACGACGTATCCTAGCATGAGGCTATGTGTAGCGTCATAACTAATATAAGTTTAAAATTCTCCTTTGAGCATTATGTTACAATAACCTTCAATGACAGACGAACTTTCCTCTGCAACTAAACAATCCAACGCGCGCATTGATGTTACAATAGCTTGAATCTAAACTCTTACGTAACGTGCAAATGCAAGACATCTTTATGATAAACTTGTATCGTTATAGGATACTGTAATGCTGTTTTCCCTCCTCAGTGACGTAATGCTAACCTGAATTGTTACATTACAAGTGTTTGTGTGCTCTCGGTGAGGAAGCGTCTTAAGAAATAGCACGGTGAAGGAACTTTAAAAGCTACGAGTACTCGAAATGAGGACATCTTCACGAGAAAACACTTTAACAAGTTTACGACTGGAGGAAGTTGTTGACGACAGCAAGGTCAGTAGGGCGCGGGAATTGCAATCGATTTAGGATTATGGACACGTAGAAACTACGTGCTTTATAGAAGCTTCTGTGTTTAACTATTTGAGCACTGTATGTAACTGGAAGATAATCTATATTGCCAGAGATATCCAGCGCCATTTTCTAGAAACTTCATTCGGATCGTTTTATTCTTCAGTAGATTCCCTAGTTGCTTGAATTAGACTAGATTACTATTTAAAGTATAAATATTGTTAATAGTTTTGTTTACTGATTAAACTTGGAGACAAAGGAGTTTTAAGCCACAAAGTCTTAAGTGTAGCAAATTGCCGCAACAACGCATTTAGGTCGCACATTTATGTGTCTTTTCTTATACAAAATGCAAAGAAACCGTTTTTGGCACACTTACGGAAAGCCGATCTTTACGGTGATACTAAAAATGATATCGCCCTGATGTGTTCTCTAGTAGCTGAAACCATTGTATGTAAAATCACGTCGACCTTTCTCAGTTTCTGCATAATTTCCCGTGGATGTTGCTCTAGATTAAGTTTCTAAGACTGGATTAGTAACAAGCTTATCTAAGCTTGAGAAGGAGGACACAATTATCAGTATGGCTGTATGTAGAAGAACTTCTTTAACCTTCCCACTCCATTTATTTGTATATCATCAAGTACTTTCCTACTTTTTAATATTATAATTGACTAATCTGTATCTGTAATTGTATCTATTTTGCTATAGAATATTTATTCTCTATGATGTGACTCTTTTGTCCAGATAGTACACTTTCCACAATTTCTAGTCCCTCAGATTTGGTAATTTGGCTTGAGTACTATCCGTCAATCAATGATTGTTTTTCGAAGTGAAGATTGATTTGATAGCTAATGACGATAATATCAAGTCAGTTCAGAACATGTATCGTCAGTTTGTGGATTGTCTATTATTATCATGGGATGAATGATCAGCGACTTCTTACACCTTTTTGTAAGAACTAATTGAAAGTCCCTTCGCGACACAGGGAATCCTAATGGATGTGAGTGATTGAGCATTGTCAGATTATTATATTGCTAATTTACAATTCTGTATGATGTAGGAAGACGTATAACCACGCTCCACAATAAACGACTTAGGCGTGAGCTGCATTAAATTACGTCACCCTCTCTCATGTAGGAGTCAAATAACCTTAAATTGGGTTATTGGCGTGGCATACTGATATTGATTCTTTTGTAGACTTAAGAGCCATGTTAGGTCAGGACCTTGAAAACTCGCAGCTATACGACTGTACGTACAGTACCTACTGAATTATTTTGAAGAGAAAAAAGTAGAATACATCTTAGGAAACCTGGATATTTCTTCTGGAAATTCATCTTGACAGTGGATGAATTGCATTAAGAATTTACTGTGCTTATATTAAATATTTGGCTTTATTACACTCTTAGGGCTATTAAGGACGCCTCAGCACGATACTCTTGACGGATATCAGGCTAGGATGGCATCATGGGAACTCTTACAGCATATTCTACGGTGACAGAAATTACCCGGACGACTTTGTAAAACATTCGTCATTATCCGTTATTACGAGTAATATAACAGCCTACAATATTGACAGAGAGAACCTACAATATTGCGCAATTCAAGAGATTCATAACTTACGTCACAAGCCTTAGGGTTGTGAACTCTTTATAAAAATAACACCTGGTATTCCATACTAGTTTAATGGATGCACTACATATACTGGTTTGAATGCAAGTATCACAGAGACACTAAGGTCCTCCTTATTAATAATACGTCCAATATCTTCGTCAGGAACACGGACAATGTGAAATTTATTGACATTTTAATTTTGGGTCAGCTTATATTTATAACTGATCGGACTCGTTCACACTTGAACAGCTCAATTTAAAGGGTTAAAAACACGTAAAATATCTGAAGTTCTACTATGTAAGTATACAATGGTTCTTATATACCAAAACTGTAAGAAAATACTAATATGTTACCAAAACTCCGTATTGTTCAAGGGCTTTGCCAAGATAGTTCGTAAGAAGAGTTTATGAAATTGCAATTAAGGAAGCAAATATGAAGAAACAATTCTACTTCAAACTGCTTCGGTAACAATAAAACGAGACCGGTAAAATCTTGAGTAAACATAAGTACTTACATACAACTCGGCACACACTTGCAATCTTATATTGTTTACGCAGCATTGGTGTTACGTTACAAAGCGTATTATTGCCTTTGATGGTCTCGGTCAGAGGTTAATATAGAAGGCTACTGGAGTATGAAGTTGCAAGATAAATCTGTGGAGGCCTCAAATCGAGGTCACTCAAATCGTTCCCTTAATTACTTCGACACTTCGATTAAACCAGGGGTTTCTAAAGTTTATTCTCTAAAGGGCCCCTATTACCTTAAAGTGCCTACGTCCTCTAAGACAAGCATATAATATTAATCAAATGAAAGGTAGATTTTAAAATAAGATTTTCTGACTGATTAAGTTATCAGAGATATCCAGACCAAACCCTTCGAGCTACAAATAGTATGAAGCTGATATTTCGCACACACGTGCCTTAATAAAAATGAATATTTTTTCAATTTAGAACAGACTTCCAATAGTCATTAGAATTACTAATAATAATGATAAAGGTATTTGAAATTCTCAGAGGATGGGGAACATCGAAGATTTTTATTTTTACATTTAAATAATCATATTTCATTAACAACGAAATTACGACAATTACCAAATCAAGGTGAGGGTAGGGGGGAGCGATTGTCAGTATATAAACAAATGCGTTAGCTAGGCAAGGAAAAAATTTCAAACCAAGCTTATCTTGTTATGTAAAAAGTCCAAAAATCTGTGTTGCTCGCGCTCCTTTATGCGTCGTAACGCCTCCCTAGTGAGGTGCGCCCCCTAGTTTGAAAACCAATGGCCTAAATGGATCATTAAGTGGGAGGGTTTATGTTAATGTATTTATACGAGACCTGACTTACCTTAGCCTATAAAGATTCTTGTCGATAAATTGGAGATTCAAGGCTCATTGCACCATCAGCTTCAGTTAAAATTTACAAAAGTAATTAAATAAATATTAAGTTAAAACAGTAACGTGGTCTTAATGAGCGTCAAACAATTAGTCTTAACAATGTTTATATATAACTAAAATTTTTATCGGATCAGGGCATGAGTTCCTGTAACAAATTGATTACATCATGTTTTTCGGGTTTAAAGAACAGATTTATACTTTTATTTTTATTAAATCAATATTGGATGGTCCACATTTCCAACTGGTGTTAGAAATACATCGATGTATGAGTTAGATTTATCTTCAAACATACATTTTCCAGTGCATGTGGCCAAAAAAAGGATAATTTAAAACGTGAATGCTTTGGTCGCTCCAATCCCAGAATCTAGGACACTGTGGGCACGTTACTATCTCAATGTATTATTGTGAGTAGTTGCCAACATAGTTGGCCATGCCAGACCTGGTTGGCTCTAACTAATTAATGGTCCTATACACGGGTCTCTAATCATTTTCTACCACGCTCTTCCAATGCAGATTAGGGTTAATGGCTCTCCAGGGTTAATGACCAAGTGTTTTAAACAGTTGAAGATCAAGTTTAATTCAGTGATGAGTTTAAAAAGAAGCTAGAGTATATAATGTCTAGAAATAGTATCTTCGACTTGTAAAATAAAGATCTAATAACATTAGTGTATCGACGAAAGCAGGGAGAAGCTTCTCCTATTTTAAGGTGTCTCATCTCCTTAGAATTTGAGTCTTCCAGTACGAACGCACTCCGATCTATATATTTTTTTATTATGCGTTTGCCTCCATGAAAAATCATCTCCTGGACCATAAAAATCATAAGTCCTCCTTCCCTGGACAATAAATAACTGACTCATCCCCCCTTGATCAGAAACTAGGTACAACCATGTCTAGTGATAGATGCGATTCGAACTATGTAACCAAACAACTCTAACACTAAATAAATACACCTTCGCTCGCACAGTCAACAGTCGATACAAATTGAAGATAATAAAAATATCGTGCTACGTTCCGATAACTTGTCACGTTTTGAATATTGGTACAGGGATGAGTATGTTACAGCTGCATTCGTGTTAAAATAGAATTGTATGCAAATAGCCGACAAACGGGAAGATGAGCCTCACGATGGTAAGTGGTCACCATCGCCCATGGATGTCAGATATACCATAGACATCTTCGATGAACATACGAAAGTCATAAAAGAAAAGGGAAGAAAATACTGGCTCCGAAACTCCCAGCCAGAATTCAGCAGTATTCTTCTGCAATTTATAACTTTTGAGTAGGTAAGTAAAGTAATAAGGTATCTGATTGTGTAATCGAACGACGCAAGGAAACTACATTATGAGTTTTGCGGGTGTAATTGACCGTCTACATCCGTTTGCAATAGCATAATATTCATGACTTCATAAGTCGACATGCGCTGAATTGTCAGTCTAATATTCGTTTTCGGTATATTTTGATATGGATGAGAAACGTGAAGACAGCACACCGTGGAAACTTCGAAGCTATTATGCGGGATTGATGACTTTATCTTTAGCAACTTTCGGGTGTCAAGAATTTCTGATTTCTTGGTTGACTTGACCCTGACTCCTCAAATAATCTGCCTTGGAAAAAGTAGAATACCTTTCGCGATCTTACAATTACGAGAAATATACTATATAGGTAATAATCAATATGCTCGTAGACTTGAAATATTTTTATCCTATCTAATACAAAGGGGAAAAAAACATGGAGTATCCGGAGCATCAATGTTCGCACAATAACTGAGAACACACATGTATATCGGGCGTCCGAGTTTGTTCTCGTATTAAACTGTCCTTCCAGTCCCGCATGTTTGCATTAGCAAATATTGTTTGCTCAAAATGTTGCAACCGTACGCTCCATTAATAGATTTTAAAATCGAACTGAACAGAATACGATACGAAAGTTTTGTTTCAAGCTGTTAGTATTACAGAATATTTGAAATAACTAATAGAAAATGTAGTCACTGGAACAATTGGTTCTTAAAAAATGTATCAAATCCATGGGTGTAACTACCTTCTGATGCAGGGAAGTTCAAATAATATATTTTTGGCCAGGAAGTGGGGCGATTTTTTTTACCTAGGGGTGGTGAAGTTAAACTCTGAGTTTTAATGGAATATTAAATAAGTGATGCTCTTAAAATATCTAGTTATTTATTTTTATCATAGGATACTATTATCATTTTCTTTATTTATTAATTATATTAGAGTCAAGGAGAAAGGTAAGTTTAAATGTTTAAAACAGTTATTGAAATTCCTAATTGACAGCACAATTTATGTAAAATTGTCCTTATTTGCATGAAAAACATGAATCAATAATGCTTATTAGTCACAATGATTAGCACAAACACAAATGTAATAATTATCTATATTGAGATTGTGCCTACAAATATTAATTTATTACAGAACATGCATAAATAATACTTTAAATAAAATTTGAGAGTAAATTTACTCATTAATGTTATGAAAAAACATCAGAAACATTTCTTACATAAATTCTAGTTTCTGATGACCTAAAACTCCTAAGTAATTGACAGGAATTAAGCGACAGTGGGTGCGGTCAGTGGTTGGATGGATGAGGACTGCTAGTAGAAAAATTTCTTATGAATCTCTGTAATTTGGATGGTACATAAAGCATTACATTACATATCACTAGATAGCAGTATATAAGTAATGATGGAAGTTTTCAGGCCCTTTAAAAAATTTTGTTATATCATGTGTTTTATACTGATACCTGAAGTATGATTGTTTAATTTCTGAGTGTCCTAGTAAAGCATTAAATAGAGAACTGAACAGATTACTTCTTAATTTTGTATATTGTCATTACTCTATCCAAATTGCTTTAGTTTTATATATTAAACAATAATTAATTTAGAAATTAACAATAGTCATTTTCTTCACCTTAATTCAGAAGAAAGTGAATTTTACTTTAAATTTTATTCCACAACCTGAACTCCAAACTATAATTATAATCTTTATAAAAAATAAAATCAATATACAATTCAATCACTTACCAGAGAAGCCCATGTCGCCCAGCACATAGTGTTTCCTGGTCTTCACGGAGGACATCTGCTCAAACAGGTATTCACCAGCAATGAAGCCAATAGAGGCTATAAAGGCTATCACGGAGATGCCCACACCATAGTTGCAAGCATTTGTATCATTGTTGTAGACACAATACTCCTTCCCATCAGTTTTGTTCACATACCAGCCTTTAGCTGATATGCATCCCATCACTATCACACTGAAGAGCTAAGAAGAACAGTTTGGAAATCAGATAAAGAAATAAATACTCCAAAAAACCATTTTTTTAAGGGTTGGGATTAATTTTCAACTGTTCATGGTGAATCCACTGTACCAATGGATGTAGCAAAGGCATCTTAGCTATAATCAGTTAGATTTGTATTGATTTATACAACCAGGTAGAAAAATGCTGGCTAGCAAGAAAATTTGAATTTAGAATTTCTTAATTTCTTTTTTTTTAACAGACTACCTAAATTTCTAACTGAAGGCATTAAAATTGTTTGTAGTTTTAAATTATTACAGTATACATTAAAACTAAAATTGTAATGATCAATAATTTCACTACAAGGTAGGAAAAGCAAATTACTGCTACTGTTAATTACAGTGAAGTCACTCAAGGGTAATTGTAATATGTTACTAGCTTAAATAAAAAATCGAATTTTGTAATAAGGATCACATTTAAACTGACTGACTGTGGTATTCGTCATCTTTAGTAGTGTATGCAATTGTTTTACAAGGTCACTCTGCATTATTGTATGGGCATCGTATCGTAAGTAGGTTAGCTTGAACAGTATATAGCACGAAATTTTTACGCTATGCTAATCAATCTAATTTTTATTCGAAGTGCGCATTTTAATAATGCCTTGTGTGTTTTATGTAAGTGCAGATTTTACTCTCGGGTTTTATCGGTCCTATAAAATTGTAATGTTCGCTACTATGGTAGAAATACAGTTCATTTTAATTTTTTGCACAAAGTTATTATAAATTTTGGTGTAAAATAAAGAATAAAATGTATTCTTACCCAGCAAACCGCCCTAACTATTACGGGAGGTCTTTGGATGAAAGCCTGGGGATCGAAAGCTCCTCCGGCTTTTCCTCCTCCGTACGCACCAGTGGCATCCATTTTTCGCACTCTGAAAATACCTTTAACGCCTGCAATGCAATACTCCACAGTCCATCAATGTAATGAATCCGTCCGACCTCGACAAACTTCGAATCAACCAATATTTAAATTATCGATCGCGAAGACTAGGGCTGCCGAAGTGCCGACAAAAATTCGTGAACCCGAACAGTGACAGTTGTAGAGATGTACCTGTGTTGCCTACCAAAGAGAATAACTCTGACTATGAACCATAGAGTGTAATATTATAGCAAGTAGACATATACCTACTCTATATGAATGATTCTATCAGCTTAATTTACCGTCAGACTACCAGTTGTAATTTTAAGAAGTGGTATGAGTTTTCTTATCATGAATTTGCCCACAAACCACCCACCTTGATTTTCCCCTGTTTAACATAATGCAATACCTAAGTCACTCCCCCAGATTAATTCAGTGCTAGATATCGAGTGACTTGTATAGAGGTTCTACATCGTATAAATAATTATTTTATACTTATAAATATAACTAT
>DWPA01001998.1:0-16817 GCA_018251375.1 Calpodes ethlius
TAAATTGCTGCTGAATTTTAAAAACCTCATGCAGCACGTCCCTTTACTAGCAACAAGGGACATCCCTCGCGGTGTCACTTGCAGCGCACACTCCTTCCCGCGCGATACCGGTGAAGTTAGTAAGGCGCAAGTTTCAAGTCTTATGTAAAACTTTTGTCTAGAATTACACATTGAACAAATTTCCAGTATGTCATTACCTGGCCACGCTATACTCATATGTTTTATAGCTGACAACCATACCAGAAAAGGAATACTCGATGAACTCTTCCAAGAAAATTGTTTCTAATTTCATTGTTAATAGGTAATTAATTTGGTCTGGAACATGTTTTTAATAACATTCCCTTTTCTAGGGTGTATTCACATTACGGTTATAATGTAAATAGTTTGGTCGAAATACCGGTATATAAATAAAAACCGTTATATTCATAACAAGAAGTATAACAACATTTACATAGGTAATTAGTCTTGTAGGTTATTAGTGTGTACTTATTTGGTGTCAAATACTACCTGCTTGACCCACTCCTTCTCCGACTGCTCGATGACGTGAGCGTACGTGTTGCCCATCATGGCGATGAGCATGTTGAGCAGAAGGATAGGCACGAACACCATGAACAGAGCGAACACTGTCTTCGACAGGTTGGGGTACGTCGTCAGCCCCAGATCCGAGTACTGGAACCACGTACTTAGTATTCAAAGGGTTGTATACAGAGCTGTAGCTAGAATCGAATTTGAAGTACGGCAGCATTGGATACAGGTAGGGCGGAAGTAGAAATATATTATAATTGATTTGCCCTCGAAGCACGGGCTCCTAAATGGATCACCTAAAGTGATATACATTCAATGGCATTTAATTATAATAATTTATCTTAGTTTTTGGTATTTTAAAGTAGAGCATTGTGATTTTAAGGTAGGGCATTGCCCCACAATGCCTCCCTTAGCTTCGGACCTCGTTGTATAGCATTGACGAATCCAATCGTTGGAGTCAGATTACAAATACAATGTAGGATGAAAAATAATGCACATGCATTGAAATATTAAGCAATAAGGGCGAGATTTCATTCTCACATACTTAGCAGTCATATCCTGTCCTAGCTCTGATTGCCCACCCATTTTACCAAAAAAATCTCATTTGCTACCCCTTGGACCAGCAGGTAAGTACGACAATGTGGTTAACAATTAGCTTTACTAGTTGTCATTTTTTTTTAATTACTATTTACTGACATTAGTTATTTTTAATGATAATACTTACACTATAATCACCTAACGTAATCTGGAACAGAGCCATCCAAGTACTTGGGTAGCTGGAGTACAATGTACCTTGTACATTCGGATACCCTGAGAAAGATCCATTCAAATATTAAATCCTTACTGAAATTATATTGGTCATTAGAACATAATTGATAACATAAGGATTGTACGAGTAATTTATTATTGTGTATACTTGTATCGATAGAAATGACGTTATATTTCTCAGCACCACTTCCATAAATATACATTTCATATTTAATTAAATCAGTCTCACGCAATCTGTACCTCCTAAAAACGTGTACACAAATATATTGATTCAAATCCTTTGCGAGATGTCATTCTGCATCATCCGCCATCCGAAATCCGTCACGTTTTCGTCACAAAAAGTTAAAGTGGTGACCCCGACCTTTTTTGTGTTCATTGATTTACCAACATTTTCATTATTAGAAAATGCGTGATGGTCTTTCGAATATTACAAATTCCATCATAAGCAATTTGCCTCTATAATTCCATTCAGTGTAGGTAAATAAAATAAAAGAAGTGACAACAAATATACTGAGTTAAACAAAAGCCAACGAGACGAGATACATTTTAAGCGTTGAGATTCAAATTCTAACTCAATCACATATGATTCAAGTTCCAATGTAACTAGAATTATATTATAACGTTATTAATACTTTTCTTCAATGAAAAATCATCTTAAATTACTTGCATTTAAAGTAGCTTTTTGTAATAATTGCAATTTTATATGTCTGTCTCATATCATTCGTCGCACTTTAGCTACTTCTACGTTTTCGACGCATCGTCTATCTCTGTCTAACATCATTCTTCCTCCTACCTTTGTATAGAAAGTAGAAGGACTGCGAGAATCCAAAAAGGACTATGGAGTAGATGATGCCGAAGGTGAACATGTCTCCGGTGATCATACTGTAGATCATCGTCACGAACGGCCCGGTCAGCTTCACCGCACTGGCGAGGACAAACAGATTCACAATTGGACATAGTTGTAATATAGTAATAGGACGTAGTTATGCAAAAAATATCCAACCACAAAGCTTTTGAGAAAATAAGCCTTTAGAAAAATTATTGCATTAAAATAACTAGTCTCGTTATTGCTTTGTTTTTAAATTTCATTTAAATATTAAATTGGGAAAAACGTACCATGCAGCTTGAATATTTTTTGCATATACCAAAGTTTATGTGGCGATGACATTTGTGGTATAATTAAGAAAAAAACGGTTTTTGTGGATTGGATCTATTTTGCATAACTACTTCCGAATATTATTGACACTTTTAAAAAAAAAAATACTAATTATAGTACTATGTTTTATTTAAATAGCTGATAAACTAGTTAACGATGCTACTGATTGTAAATGGCATCAAAAGGTGTTACCTTTGCCTGCTAATAAGGGAAGAAGAAAGAACGAAATAACCGACGGTCAAGCCGTCAGACAAAATACAATGAGTCGTTGGCTCGCTGACAAAAACAAGAGAGTGGTAAAACACTTTAACTATAGTTACCAGGGAGTCTTCACGACAAATTAAGTAATACTACTACTAATATTAATCTAAAAAAAGTCCAAAATTGGATTAAACCTAAAAATAATTGGATTAGAAAACTGAACATGTTAGTACTTCAAATTAAATATTATTATTAAATAAGTTAACTAATGATATGTTAAAAGTCGGTCAGTCTGAATACATACATAGTTCGGATCAAAACAAAGTTCTTCCTTACCCAGCAAAGAACATGAGCAGAAACCAAGAGCCAGGCAGGACGAAAATCAAGATGGCTTCCTCGACCATCGTGTGGCGGCTCAGTCGCGAGGGGATACATGCCAGGAGGAGGATATTTGACGCGAGAAATATGAACTTTGCCGGTTCATGAATCTGAAATATGCAAATAATTATATAACCTTGCAATTTTGTCATCCGTTTTCCGTTAGTCGACTAAACAAGTTGATTTTACCGCCAAAATGCAATCTTATGTCCCTGACGGTCCAACACAGTTGCGTTTACGCAGTGTTAACGGCTACGTTCTGTTACCTGCCTAATTATAATGACAATATATCTTACATCAGCATATTACAATAATAAATTTCAAATGTTAAAATACACTGTCATCAATAATTTCAATGCACTATTTTAATATCCATCTTAAATTCAGTTAGAGTCCGGACCTCGTCGCGAGTAGACACAAAATTTTGGAAATCATAATTGTCTAAATTGTATTCTCGTAATTAAATTCTGTGTGGTGAAAAAGTAGTTTTTTTTTAATACTATTGGAGGAGTCCGCGTAACAGTCCGAATGCGCCTTAACACTTTATCCTTTTAAAGTCGCGTAAAAGAAATCGTTACGTAAATCTTGTTTGTAGCATATTTTGTAGAGCGTATAGAATAAATAGACATGTATAGTTCTGTTCAGTCCTGAACGCAACTATCATGTTACATCCCACGATGCTGCTAAAATCATCTGCTTATATAGATGTAAAGGCCTTGTGATGATACAATAAAGAATTTATCTACATGTCTATCTACAAAGTATCTGTTCCAGGCAGTTAAAATTCTGGGACTTTTCCTGGAATCCTAGAAATATAACAGCCTAAGACTTTTGGTCTGGTCACTACAACCTACCACCTAGCAATGGTTTCAATTACAAGATGAAATCGATGCTTTAAATGAAACGCAAATAATTAATTATTTCATTAAATTTAACAGTGACACTTATTTCCTTACCAGCTGTTTGAAATACGCGACCAAGCCCTGGTTCTTGATCTCATCGCCTTGCTGGAGTATTATGTAGCAGAGTGTGGAGAGGATCGTGCCCAGTTCACACGCCAGTCGAATACCGCTGCGTGCGTCTGATATCTCTAGACCCCAGTCGGGGTGAGCGTCGGCTTCCGCGCTGCTATGCCGCAAGTATACCGACACGGATAGCAGCAGCAGGTGGAGCATTAGGATCATTAGACGTTTAAGGAACTTTTTCTGGAAAATTACCAGACAGTCAATCATTCGTTCTGTTAAGAGTTATGGGAGCTCGCCCACGGGTACTTTGTGTAACGATAGAATTGCCCGAGGTGTGAACGCGCAACTTTTGACGATCGACGTAACGCAATGATTACGTTCTGAGTTCGATGCCCAAAATGCAGCTATGGGGGACAAATTTATAAGTTTTAATGGAATATAATAATAATGAAATACTAGACAGTATTGACCAAAATATTTTGTTAAAAATCACTTGTCAAGTCAGTACGACATCAAACATTTCAGTAGACTTCATTGATATCAAACTTATAATAATATTTTAAACTATTCAGTATTACAAGTTCAATTTTCATTTAGTAATCTTTCACTTTTTATATGTTGTCATTTTGTAGTTTTTTTTTTTTACTTTATGAAGTCGGTCCCACAATTTTTTTTTTGGGAAATTGTTCTCGCAGTCTTTAAGGAACTTCTGACATTAGTTGATGGTTCAGTGAAGGACTAGGACGCTACATCTGTCATAGAGTTGAACATTACTGTCTCTTACCCTTGCAAAAGTCTTCCATTTCTCCTCAAGTAATCTCTGTATGATGCCGCCGTCTAACATGTTCAAATGTTCCTGTTTCGTACCGTTTAGGATGATGAATAAGGCAGAGTTCCAATCTAATGACAAAGATAAAATCAAGGTAGTAAATATCGCTACTTATTTACTTTTCTGTACACAATATTAAAACTCAAAGAAAATAATCCTATAGATCTAATATTTTTCAAAATTTAAATTTTAAACGACACAAAAAAGGGAGAAGTTAATATATTTTTTTGGCATTGTCCATCTGTGTGTCTTCTAAAAGACCTTGAATATATTTCAAAAATAGACCAACTTATTAGGGGTATTAGAGCCACATACGAAATATCTGCTGTCAATAAAAATTAAACTTACTCGTCCTGCCGTCGGGCAACAATGTATCCAACGCGTTCAGGGGGTATGCCGAGCAGGTGATGTTGGAGTACCGCCAGAACTCCCTGGCGGACAGCTCCAGCATCTCCCGGAACACAGACGCGCGACCCAGCTGACAGGCCAGGGTGAGCGGCGTGAAGCCGGCCCGGTTCAACCGACCGTTGCTCGCTGGCACCTTTGGATGTCGCAGTGCGTAGCCGAACATGTCCTGGAGAAAACTTCTGAATGATTCTCAAGCAAGAAAGTAAAGAAAAGTGCAGAATAAATACACTATTGAAAGAAGAAAGTGTGAATCAAGCTCTTAAACTGGCTTTCTGATACCGATACGACTGTATTCAAGCCATTTATCTGCAAACAAAAAGGTTGCTGTAGGAAACCATTTAAAGGTTTCAGAGTCTTGGAACTCCAAGGGGGGGCTGTCGCCTTTGCCTACCTCAATCAGCAGAGTGCAACTCAAACTGAGAATGCTGACAAGTGTATATTGCACCATAAAAAATAGAAAATTAAAACCTTCAATTGACTTTAACTCACCAACTTATCGCACACGACGACCATATGCAGGATCATGTTACCAAACGAATCCTGAGCGTCAGGGTCTGCATCGGAGTCCAATAACAAGTTGTACACGGCCTCGTTAGCGCAGCAAGCGGCCCAGGCCAAAGGGTACTCCCCGAGGTACGCCAGGCCTTCATAGTTAGTTTGGCGCGCTGGCGGCACGCACTGCTGGTCGCGAGGTAGGAAGAAACTACCTTCGTGGAAATAGGCTTTTAGTAGGAGTTTGACAATGGAAGTATTTACAAACTAAAATTTACTCACTGCATAGAAGTAGAAGAATCTTATGTAGGAATCATCAATCTCTATATATAGGAAATATCGATCTCTAATACAACTTACTTATTGCTACCTCACTGTTACACCGTTTTGATATCCTAATAATACATAATAGACAAATAAAGTAGAAGACTGCCATAGGAACCCCTATCTCTTCTATCTACCTCGATATCTTCTAGGAAACCAAGTCTTGATTTTAACAGAGTTAACAATATTTTGTTAATCTCTGCTACTTACTGCTAGAGGTAATTACCATGGCATGCTAGGGCTTTGATACTTTGAAACCACTTTTTGTCTTCACCAATCATTTATTTAAAAAGGATTATTTATTCAAAAAGCTCGTCAACTATTATAGTGAAAAGTATTTACCAATAGCTCGTTGATTGACATCAGCTCCAGCTTCTACCAAGTCTTGGACGAGCTCGTTGTTGCTGTACGCTATGGCCAAGTGTAGAGAACTGGCTCCTGAAGAAATGAGCCAAACACCAACAATATTATAAAGTTATATTATTATAAAAAAGTATTGTTTATAAGGTTATATGTAGAAGGTAATCTTCGAAACTAATCAGAGATAAATACTTTAGACTTAGCATGATAAAAACAAGACAATTAAGTACAATTCTAACATGTTTTGGGCCAAAACTTTAATACCAACTATATTTATAACTTTAACTAACCTAAATACTCTTCACCTTCTACGACGTCCAAAGACAATTTTGGAAAGCATTTGACAAGAGTCCTTGCGAGCCTTGTGTGGATCTGAAACATATAACAGCTGTGAGGCTGGATAACGCAAAACCAAGCTCGTAACGCACCGTAATAATATCGCCCATGGTTACAAGCATTATATCAAGCAGTCCCATGTACAAAAGCTATGGTTACCTTTGTATCACAGATAATGAGTACATGTAACAGTGACTCCCCCAACGCGCCGCGGTAGCTCATCTGCCAGCAGGCCGTGTGGTCCTCCCATTTAGCGAGAGGATCGTGAGGAGAGAGAGATGCTTCTATCGGCAGCACCACCTGTAATGGCCAACGCATAGTAAATATTACGGACAAAGTTAGATTCGTACTGGTAAGTCCTAAATAATAAATATAATCCTGATAATCTAGGAGCATGGCTCAGCTCCCCTCTCCCATCAATAGAAATGTTTATATTAACCTGTTCCTGGTCTCGAAACTTCCACCGAAGATACTCGGCTCTGTTGATGACCCTGCCTCTCCCGCCGGCGTACATGTACGCGGAGAACTCCTCACGAATCAACCTTTCGGCTGCCATCATTCCGCCTTTTGTGTAAGTCTCTAGCAGAAGACCTCCTGTTGAACAAGAAGATTCTAGAAGATAGTAGGTAGCAGGGTTTTGGGTAGAAGAAGAAGAGTGACTTGGTAGTCAGGAAAATTGAAAATAGATATGTTTTCAAACGCTTTATAAATAAAGCTAAAGCTTTACCTCGTAAAGTTTCAAATCTTTGAAAGGTTTTTTAATTTCTGTTGAATCGATTAATTCGAAACCGTAGTACTTCAATACTGTGCAAAGCATACTGGCTACAGTATCTACATATCTCAGTTTATATGAGCCAGGTAAGCAAGAACAGCATAGGATACCTTTTTTATAATCCGCTAATTTGTATAACACTGTATGTTCCTCAGTATTTGGCTGTGAGATGACCCGATCAAGCACCGAACCTGCTGCCTGGACGCTTGTGGCCGAGAATAACTTTATTAGCGCTGCGCCCATCGCACTGAATCGGAAAAAAAAGTATATTAACATGATTAAGAACACCTTTTTAATTATAAAAAAATGGGAAATTTATTTTCTTTTGTATATGGCAACATTATCATGCTAAAGTAGCCTTTGAAGGCTTATTTGAAAGGGTTACACATTACGTACGATTATAGTTATACTTACTTTATTCATATAATATTTCTAACACTAAGCACGGCTAGAATAATTCGTAGATTTTGTCCTTTCACACATTATTTATAACTTCCGTAATAAATATTTATTTTATGAATAACAATAAATTCAACATTATTATATTATCTTATTTCAATACGAATTAATATAGATATAATTTACTTAACCACAAATTATTTCTGTATTTTAAATATAATCCTTAATGTAAACAAAATGTCAATAAATTTTCGCGGCAAACACTAGCGAATCTTTTCATCGTCACATTTACACATTTAGATTGTTTATTGATCAATATCGCCGTTTAATATAAATAAAATCATTATTAATACATTCAAAAACACTTGCTCAGCGTTAAATTTTAGATTCAAGTCTCGAGTTGCTTAGTAATTAACAATAACAAGTTTGTCTCCATGGAGACCATACGGTGAAATGGGTCAAATAAAACTAGGTCTAACCTCTAACTATAACGAAAATACGTTTGTATATGCTTGTTTCATTAATTTTGGTAGGAAAACGTGACTAAAAGGTACATAGTACCTAGTAATATTGTTTTTATTTATGTATTTAGATCCAATCCAATGAAATCAAATTCGAACAATTCTTATTAATTTCTGTTATTCAAAGTGCGATATTTAAACGACGTATTTAATAATAGACCATTTCATTTAATTAAGTATATTCAAATCTAGTATTATTATATTATTATTAGATTAAAACTACAGCACGTCGGATGTTATATGTGAACAGCCGATAAACGAACAGACGAGACTGTAATTGCCTAAGATATAACAGATGAGTTGCTGGATAAGAAAAGAAAAAAAAATACTACATAATTACTTTAACTTGACTATAAATACAAGTAAGTGTAAGTGATAAAATTATAACTGAACAGTTCTCAAAATGGTAGAATTTAGCAAATCACGGAGCAAGTTTGTTAAAACGATAGATTGCCGCGCTGTTATTTTCAGGCGTCTTTGTCATTGATGATTTTAAGGGCGCCAAAAATCGTGCAATATGGCATGACGCTGTGAAGAAACTTAGTGGTGGTTACGGCCTTTAGAATTGAGGAAATCAACACGAAGAGAGTTTCATTAATGTACTTCGTTCATATTATTTTACTATAATCATTACTAATAAGTTGTGCTTGCGTAATTCGGATTCTACAAGATCGTATTGCAAACCTGTAATTACTTTTTAATATTTTAAAATATAACTTATTTTTTACGTTACTCTGTATATGCAATATTACTACTAGCTATCCCGCCATTTCTACGTTTTAGAAAAAAAATAAACCTTCATTATACTTGGTATAGTAGAAATAGTATTGGAATAGTAGTGACCTCTACTTAAACATTTAAAGGGAAAACCGTTTCGAACTGAAAGATATGAAAGCGTACTTCTATCAGGCTACATATTGCTCAAATGTAAAGCAAATATAATTATTAATAGACTTTTTATAAATGTTGTTTTCTTTATTAAAATTTTTAAATTAAATAAAATTTCTATAAATTTTTAAATGGTTTGGTAACTGCTTATCACCTTGAATAAGTTACTCTATGGCAATATTTTGATATTTTTAATATTTTGCCTGTTCCCCTGGCGAGATGAGGAAGAGATGAGATGGGAAGATCCTGGTACCCTATTTTTTTAATTTTTGATATGTAGGATTTTCGATATTCCAATGTTCATTGCTTGAGAAATGTTTGACGTCTCTTTTAATCTAAACGAAAACGTAAACGCTGCTAACGGGAGGGGCGGGTGAGACCGCGTCCCCCGCGCTCCGCCGCAGAGCCGATACGGAGTAGGCGAGTAGCGCATGTGCTCCATAACATGTCGTTTTCATTTCTTCCCTCCCGCTACCCACCCGCCGTCCGCATCGCCCGGTAAACAGCGCTCGCGCGACTTACAACCTCGAACGGTCTCCGAAACTTGTTAGTGGAATTATTATCAATCAAAATAGTAAACATTGTTATGTTTTGTGTACTATCGACATTAATAAATCAAAGTGGACAACAATGGGATTGAAAGGTAATATTGGATTTTTATTTTTATATTGTTAGTAGTTTTTGTTCTGTACGTAAGGTACTCTGTGTCTGACGGCTCGTCTTCAGTCTTGCTGTCAGGCATTGAGAGAAACGCGCGGGGGGAGGAATGCTGCATGGCCCTATTGCGTATTGCGTACAACAAAAAGAAATACACTGTGGCACAACTACATACCACAGAGTATATTATAGATACACGAAATATTTGACGTAATCGCAAGTATTTAAAACATGTTGTAAGTGACAAATATATTTAAACACAATTATTGACTGATCATTTATAATTTTGTATATATGTTATTTAAAATTCAATTCGTATTTCTTTATTAAAATATATCTCAAAAGTGATTTTAAAAAATTAAATATTGAATAATAATACTCATCCTTGCATTTGAAGGATTTAATTGTTTGCAATTAAAACTGTCATGTCAATGTAAATTACATTACGTATCACATCTGCGTCGTAATTTATTAAATAACGCGTTAAAAATGACACCACGCAGATGTGGCTAAGTTTAGCGTTTCATTAACGCGTTAGCGACGCACAAATTAGTAAGTAGGAAAGTAAAAATCCTATAAAATTTCATTAGTTTAGTCAAGTATATAGCGCGTTTATATATCGCATTGCTAAGGCGCATTCGGGCATTGCCATTAACACTAACGTTACCGCAAGTGTGGTAGGGACATTATAGGTACTTTAGTATTTGTATAAAATATCATTGATGCCAACTGAATGAAGTGAAATTCATGCGTCCTCCCCACCTCCGGCTGACGATTGTCTATAGTTCTATACTAAAGTTCGAAATACCTTCATTTCTAAAATGTATTTTTTTAAAGGAGTATATTCTAAAGTCGACTATGATTGTGTTATTTTTTTTAATGTGTGTTACTCAGACCTCCATCATTTATCAAATAATTTGGAAAAAATATTTTTCATAAAAGATTTAAGTAAGCGTGTAAAAAAAAAATAACTGTATATACTAAATTTCATGACAACCTTTTGAGCGACGTGGAAGTCTGTACGTCACAGCGCCACCTGATGATGGTGGAAAAATACATATTCTCATAATAATCGCTCAAATAGTTTCTAAATTTATCGATTTCATATAAAATATACATACATCCTTATTTATATATAGATTACATAGCAACCTCCGCGTCGAAATCAAATTAAAGAATAATTATACTAACTTCTTTGCGCCTAGTTGTAATTTTCTTCTGAAATAAATTACCTATTTACCTATACTATATATATACGAATGTTCGAAAGTCTCTAGACTGTTTCCGGAGCTAAAGCGCCGTCGTGTATAGACGCGTGTAGCCGCGTGAAGGCGCGCGTCGCTGTGAAGGCACGATATCGAATATCTACACTTCAAAATATTCAACTAAATATATATTTTCTTTTTCAGATACGTGATACAGATGCCAAGTATTTAAGCAGAATAAGCTTAAAAAGCTGAAACATGGAATTGGAATCACTGCGTTTACCTACTGTTTATACTACAAGATTAGATGAAATGACAATTTTAAGAAAAGATTTAATTAAATTGGACCTAAAGATATAATACAAGCCATTATTTCCGAGAGCAAACCACGATGCAGTTCTACTGATCCTATTAATAATGCAGAGGTATAGAAAATTAGACACAAAACAGGTGAACATGTCACGAATTATAAGAAAAATAATGATGTTGAAAGTGAACATTGTTACGTCCATAGAAAAACGAATTTTATACAATCATTTAAAGAACTTAAGTCAAAACTCACAGTCATAAAAAGTAAAATAAAACAGGGTAATAATGAGACCAAAGTAGTTAAAAAATCTGGAGTTGAATCAGATATCAACAGAATGCATAAACTAGAAAGCCTTTTAGCTCTATGTAAACCATTGAAAATTGTTCTGGAAGATAAAAATAAAAGATTACCGAAAAGAAACGACGAAATTAAACCTGAGATATTATATATTTCATCCGATTCCGATGACGATATTATTGTAGCTGAGAAAGATAAAGATAAAATAGATGATTCTATTGGAAAAAGTGATATAACAACTGGAAAAAGCAATATAAACCCTACTGTCAATCACATAATAAAAGATAAAAATGATTTTGAAAAGCTCCTTATGGTAGAAGATCTTAGCGAAAGTGTTATTGTAATTTATAATCTTTATATCAGGGTCTTAGACGCTTATCAGATTAGCGAAGATTATAAAGTAATAGAGTATAAGACAAAAAAATATACTGAAGTTTATAAATTTCCAATGAAAAAATGCAAAATAATAATTAATATCTTAGCGTGTTGTTGGAAAAATAGACAGTGGTATATAGCAACATTACTGAATAACACAAAATATGTTGATATTGCTAGATTTATTATCAATTCTCATTTATGCAGTGAACACTGTAAATGCTGTAGTAATTTTATAGAGCAATGTTCCAAAGTTCAAGATGAAATAAATAAACCTATAGAAAATGCCGTCTCTGAATCTTTAGCAAATAACAGTCAAACTACTTTAAAAAAAAGCCCAAACTTAATTACAGTGCTTTAGCGTACGAAAAAAAATCTAAATGGAATGGATATCCCGAACAAACAAGTTGCATCAAAAGTAACCTTAATTGTAAACGATTGTTACAATTCAATAATCTTAACAGTGAGGTAGAATTTTATGAATTTGGTCGTGATAATTTGATATATAATAAAATCGTTAGCAACCCGATCGATAAAGACTATTGGCTGTATAAAACAACCAGTAAATGTCGCGATGGTATTGATTTTACGTTTCCTAATCCAGTCGATCGTGAAAAAAAAATTGTAGCCTACAGATACGTTAACAACATAATTTCTTACGATACAGAGTGTTTTCTTAGAGAACCATTGTAGATTAAACGTATTGAAAAATATAACCCAAGCACTAGTCAAGATGAGACCAAAATAATCAAAGTAGCACATACGAAGAGTTTTATGGGAGCAAGTAATAAATCAAAAATTGTTTCTATTGCGTCAGGTATTCATAAAAATAAAGTTCCACCACGTCCCGTCTCCCTACCAATACCGAAGAACACGCAATCCTTAGCTCCCCCACAATCTGTAGCAAAGAAACCACGTAGACCGCGGTCAAAGCCATCAAATCCAGCCATAGATCAAGACTTATCACGAACTATTAATTGTTTAATTAAGGACATATTGCACAGGTTCCGCGATGTTCTTTTAACTATAAACCCTGATGGAAGAGTTTCCGTAGCTCTAAATGCTCCATTTAGTACTTTATCTCATTCTGAATTAAATATTTTATCACAAATTCTTACTCATGCTCAAAGTCAAGTGGATAAATTAGGTTTAACTGGCACGTGTTTGAATCCTAATGCTCAGGTGATGATCAATCCCACGAATGATTCTATTGATTCAACCGATAATACCCATTCTGAAAAGGTTGATAATCAGAATAATCAATCTGCGAAAGAAGAAAGTAATAAAAATGGCAATAAAAAAGCAGATTATCTACGCGACTTTTCAACAATCATTGCCAATAAACAAAAAAATTATAAAATGTCTTTTTGTAGTTATTTAGGAGATACACTCGAGGCGATCCCAAAAATAACCAATGTTTTTTCATTAAATAATACTAGTTGTAATACGTCAAGTATCTTGAGCCGATTAGAGAAAACTGATGTAATAATCGAAGTGGATGATGATTCAAGTATGAATAATCCTGATATGATAGTATATGAACAGGGTGAAACCATAATTTTAGACAATGAAATAGAATCAAAGCGACCGTATAAAAGAAAGGGTCAAACTTCTGAGAAATATAATGCTAAACAACCGAAGATTAGAGTTAAAACTACTGAGTAATCTCTTGTTGAAAATGCCACTCCTATAAAATCCCCCCCACAATTGACAGAAAATATTGAATGTGATTCAAATCCATCAGTGCTTCTAACATCTGATTCCAACAATATTACCGATCCTCTATTGCCCATGGTTATAAACTAAGATGAATCGGATTTTTTTGAACTTTACGAAACAGATGTACAACCTTTCTTGGTAATACGCGGTGACGGGACAGTGACAGATAAAACAAATCTTCTAAAAACAATTAAGGCAGATGTAGGAAATTAAATAAAAGTGAGGATTTTTAGGTTCTTGACGCCGCAAGAGAAACGGCGAACTTCATGCAGGGTTTCATTAACAGTTAAAAGTAGAAATAATAACTACACATATCACTTAATTTAAGTAAGGCGTATCCTCTTTATCCGGTTTAAACCGGTGCGGGAGCAACAATAATATCGACTGAATCAATCAGTTCAATACATATATTTTTCAATAAATGTATATGTGATAGTTATGCAATGACAGAATGTATGATTGATTATTTTATACGTTAATTTTAACTACCATGTTACCTATTTTAACTGTGTTAGATTTATTTTTGTTATATGTAAATATGTTATCCTCAACGCAGTTTCAATACGGTATATGTTGTGTTATAAAACGAACTATTCTATACTTAAATTTTTATGAAGATATGATGTTTTTAAGGTTATGTGTAGAGGTAATTTTCGAAATTTCTCATTTGCTTATAAACATTTTTTCACGAGTAATTATCGTTATTAGGGTTGTCACTAAGCTAAATATGAATGTATTTTATATATTAACCCTTTTTGTACCGAACGACGATATATCGTCGTTATGATTTTCAACAATTAATGAAACACAATTCGTATCGTCTTATTCTCCCTTCATTTCAGTATATGCTGCTTTTTATATTTTGTAGATATCACTTTTACTATCTTGTAAACATCGTTTTTACGAACATTTTCGCAAACTTCTGCAAATTCGCCGGTTCCGCCCGGTATTGTTCTCTTAGGTGCGTTCTTTTCGCCGGTACTAAAAGGGTTAAATGCACTTGTGCGAAGCTCAGAGAGGCCGGTACCTAATAAAGTAAATTGATTAAACAATAATTTTTTTTTTTATTATTATTTCCCCACAATTCTTACGAAAGTACGTACATAAGGAAAATAGCTCCTCAGTCGATTTAACTGATAAAATTAATATTAGTGTTGCCCGTGGTCCTGCGTTGTTCTACTGGTGGCATTATGAGTAATTTAGTTTCTTAATAGGTCAGGCGCAGCCCTAGGGCTATGGGTCAGTGGGAAATGTGAGTACAGGACTTGTCCAAAGTCATAATTACACTTAAAATTGCTGCAAAATGGCCGCATTAACTGTTGGTTTTTTTTTTAAATATTAATTTAAAACAAATTTATTTAAAATAATGGTACATTTACAATGGTTCTTGACTTTAATATAAAAAGAAAATTAGTTTTATTTTTGTCCTTTAAATGATTCAACACACAAAAAATATTATAATTATTTTCAGTTCAATGTCACACAGCTATACATACTACAAATTAAAGAGAATAATCTCTTGATCATTTAGCTATACCACAGAATAAAATAATATTCCTACCATACCGACCTCTGACCTACCTACCTACATTGAATTTTAATGTAGTGATAATATCATAATTAACGAATTGCTTTGTACCGAGGAATCAAAGTAAACCGGCCCATGCTGTCAGAGGAGATACAGAGTAAGTACGTATGTAAGTATTAAATTTCATCGGAATATAACATAAACTACTCTACATTTCTTTTTTCCCGCTTCTACCTATGTTCTAGATTCTCTTATATAAACAATGTGAGTTATATTTAGTAGGGATAACCAAATTGGATGCAAAGAAACATTTTGGGATTAAATAGGTATTTCTGGAAGTAGTAGATAGATATAAAATACCTCAGAATATGGACACGACAGACATAAGAATTTGAACGGGAAGAAGGGTTTAGCGATCAGGTATCTTTCAAAGATTTTTCTCTTGAAAAAAAGGTGTAAAACATTTCATTGGTCTTTGTCTACTTATTATAGGTATCCATGTCAAAGTTAAATAAACTTCGAGGATAATCAAATGGTAAAAATTGAGAAAAGGACTTATTACTAAAGTTAACAATCGCTTTTGAAACTTAATTTAAGTTACAAAACGGACAGTATAATTTTAAAAAGAACAAATTTTTAATGCACTTTTTTGTAAGTTTAGAATTTATACTGTACTACCCGTAATTGTATTGGAGTTGTTGTGTAGATATGTATTATAGTGGCACTGGCAGTCGACAGTCGGCCGTGTACAGCGCGGAGCGCGTCCGCCATTACGGCGCATGACGTCATCGGAGATATCAATAGCTAGCATCACGTGTTCGTTGTCCCCTACTATTGTATTTTTACAAAATTTAAACTCACCGATTTGCCAATCTACTTTGAAATTTCGCATAAAAATCATTATCTATTTTTAGTGCTTGAAATGGAATATAATATGTAACTTAATTTTTACTTTAGGTACCTATAGAATATTTTTTTTTATCAAGTGTCGGAATTCGTAATGGTACGTAAACGTAACTGATAATGATGTTATTGTAAATATTCAGTTCTATTTATTACTTTAAAACTATTCATGCAAGTACAAAAATCCTAACCATATGAAAAAACTAAGTTATTTTTAGCAAAAAATCGGATTAAACTTGAAGTACGGACTTAGCAGCAGCTCAAAAGAGCTAGTGCTGGAATCACGTCAGTGTCAGAATTGAAGATAACATTTTGCATTCTTACAGGTTGAGACCGGGCAACACTAACCGATTCCCTGTACTCTAAACCATTTTTTCAACCACGTTATATAGTTGTTCCTTAATCAATAATAAGAATAATTGAGAGGGATGCCTACCTGGGTCTAACTGAATTAGTTTTTTACGGCAATATTTCCACGAATGTTATAGAACTTCAAACAAA
>DWPA01001999.1:0-16812 GCA_018251375.1 Calpodes ethlius
TCAATTCACTGGAAGAAAGTGAATTGTTAACTAATGAACAAGCTCCTTCACCTACAAACAATAATAAAATAGTAAATAATAAAGTACCCAATAGACATAAATTTGAAAAAGTACAAAAACCCAATAAAAATAAGCTTGTAGTAGCCGAATTACTAAAACTTGGATCTTTAGGCATAAAAGGACTATCGCAATTAGCTCCAGTACTGGAAAAAATGACTGGTGGTTTTATAAAGAGACAAGAAACTGAAAAAGTCACAACAACGACTCCAAAAGTTGAGATTACTCTAACACCTTATAATGTAAATAAAAGATTAGATAGTGATATCGAATCAAAGCAAAATAATTTTCCAATATACATACCTGTGGATGAATTAGAAACGTCTGAAAGTCAGATAGCATATACAAATGCAACCTTGCATCAAAATATTGCATGGGCTGCGGAATACAAACAACCAAAAGCCCACATTATTTTGCCAAAAATAGTTCATGAGAGTCCTCTTGTAAATGGCGGTATACCCATTAGCCCAGGAGAAATCATACGTGCTAATTCCGATGTGATTGTAGGAAAACCAGCTGTTGGAGGACCTCTTACTTTAGCAGCAAGTGGCATTAAATTGCAAAATCCTGTCAATCCTCCTCCAATTGATAGTTTTATGGCAAATAATGAACAATTTGTTGTCAAAGAAAGCCCCCCTCGGGATACCCATACTATAGTCGATGTTAAAGTTGACGATTCATTCGATTTAAGACCGCCAAATTTACCTAACATGAAACCAAAACCGTTGAGAACTTTATCCAGGCCAGGGTTTGGACAACTAATTTCTGCAACAAACAACAAAATTCCTCCTCATTCAAGTTCATTTCACAATACAAACGACAACCTAATGAAAACTGAGAAGATGAAAAATATCAATATCGGTAATCACGGTAGACCGTTATTTTTGGATTACATACCCTCTTTGGTTAAGCCTTCAAACAGTATACCAATAGCACATCACGTAGATTTTCGGCCAACTAGAGGAGAAGATTCTAGCAATGAAGAGGTAGCTGATAATAATCCGAGTTCTTCAGAAATCGTTGATTTACGTCTGCGAACCGATGGCGAATTTGTATTGACTTCTAATACAGAGTCAGTTAATAAGCCTTTTTTGGTAGATATACAACCATCGAGAGTTGCGAATGTATTGATTCCGCATGGAAGTTCCACAGCTCTTGTTTTTGCTGGATCATCCGAACCTCATAAAACTGGTGATTATGTTGATGATCCATTGCCTTATCCTGAACCAGGTTACTTTGGTAGTTTTAGTATAGATGCACCGCAAATGACTAACGTTCATAATGTGGCTCCTAATAACCAAAACAGTTTCATTATGAAGCCCAATATTCAAGTTCCTACACATAATTTGTTACCACTTTATAAAGATACAACGATAAGAACCGATGTCAAAACAAAATGGAATAACAACAATAAACGGCCAATAGAATTGAATAAAATACCACCTCCTACTAGTAATGTAGCGACCCATGTTCAAGTAGGTCCGCAAATAACTTTATACAACCCTGATGTTTACAAAGGTGATTTTGATAAATACAACAAAAATCCTAGCAAGGTTTCTGGTGGCAAATACAAAGATGGAAAAGAAATAATTGATAAAGAGTATGAAAATTACTTGGCTGTACCACCTCCTCCTCCACCAAAGAGACAGTTCCATCCAGAAACCCATAATGAAAATAGCAAACCGTATAACCAACGACCAATAATTCATACCAAACCAATTCAAGATATGAAGGTATTTTTGAATGTGGAGCATCCAATAACAAATAACGCAAATAAAGAAAAAGTACCACCAAAAATCACCTCAGAAATTTACTTTGCTTCACAAATGCCTAGCACTAAACCATCTTCTACTTACACAGTTCAGATGCCACAAACACCCACGGCATTTCCCTATAATAAGGGTGTTGAAACCGAATCCTATAATCCTACAGATAATAATAATAATAATCGTTACCAAAATTCATTTTCTGTGGTTTCATCCCCAAATTTTAATAATAAAACAATTAACAACTTCACAGAAAAAGATAGCACTTACAGTGTGACATTAAATACAGCTACAAACGTAGCAAGCAATGGGGATCAGGGACAGGTAATTGGCTCAAGTTTAGCAGTACCAGTGAATTCTTATACACAAAGTGAAGTAATAAATGCAAACATTCCTATTGGTACAAATTTTGCCATTACAGTAGAAGATGATCAAGAAAAAATTAATAGCTACAATATAGTGGCAAGTAAAAATCCGGCGATTATTTATGAAAGTCAGGTTCCAGTAAGAACTGAAAACAATGAGTGGAATAAAACGATAAACGTGAACAACAGTTCCGTTGATCGTGACAATTATAGCGTAATTAAAGGATACGACTCAAACAAGTATAAAAAACAAGTCATTACATCGTCACCAATTATACAGCCATCTATAAATAGTCATGCTAATTTCCCAATGATAAATGATCAAAAAACTGATGGAAATCAATTAGATATAAAACCAGTTGTAGAATACGTAAATGATATGAAAATAGGTGACCAAAGAAGACCAGCAAAACTAATACCAAATATACCTACAAATTCCCATGGATGGTACTCGAGTATGTTGAGTGAAAATAGTTTAAAGAATATAAACAATATCAAAGTGGAAGCTACTACTAGAAAAATAATTCCATTAACATATGATTATAACAAAGATGATGTTCTGAAATTTGGTGAGAAAGTTAGTAACGCTGGCAAGCCGCCTACTGGCTTTTGGGATAAGACTGTTACACCTATAGTAAACAATTTTAACATTGGCAAACCATTTGCCAAAACTAAGGAAATAACAAATAAAACTCTTACAACTGTTTCACATAATATTGCTATTCGACCAAATTACATCAACTTTGACGTGCAGCAACCAGCGTATGATATTCCGATCAGAGATAATAGTGATGAAACTACAACGGTTAAAATAATAAAATCAAATAGTGATAATGTAAAACCTGTATATGAGAATTCTGAAGAGATATACGACGGCAGTGATGAAGTTACGAATGAAGGTGAAATTGATGGTGAAGTCAGTTCTGAATCAATGAAGGTTCCAATTGTCAGTGTCTCAAGCGATAATGGAAACAATTCTAAATATTCTAGTAAAATACCTTCGCGTCCTAATGAAATATTTACTCCTCCTAAATATAGTGACCCTGACGTCAAAAGTACTAATCAAACTATCCATTCTTTCGATTCTGGTACACAAACAGAAAAACCGTTTAGTTCGTTTAATAAAACAACTTTCCACACAAATTCAATAAAACCTATTTACGAAGATAGCTTATATACGAAACCCAGACCATTTTCAATAAATACTCTACCTTTAGATCATCAATTACAACAACCGCATTGGCAAATTAATCAAATGATAGAAAATTCAACGAATATCTCGTATGAAGAAAATTTAGATTTGAATATGGGTGAAGAAATTAGCCCTTCCTACAATTCAAAGCATCCAGTTCCTGTTTCAAAATTGCCTGCGTTGCTTTCCGATATCAGTAAGACACATAAAAAACCCCAAATAAAAATTGTTCCTGCTTATTCTAACAATACTCGTATTGCAAATGAGTCTCATATTATAACTTCTATCGTTCATATAAATGATAAAAAACCGCTGATACTTGAAATTCCAGAAAAATCTACTCTTCCTACATTTACTATTGTAGGTAATTCAGAGGTGAACCAGCCGTCGAGCGAAATAATAGACCTTTCCCCTCCACCACCTACGTTAGATTATAACTTTAAACCATCAACAAACGACGAATTGATCATGGGTATGAGCCCTCCACCTCCTCAAGCACCTTCGATTATACGCCATCCTTCAAGAACAGCTCCAACTCCAAGACCTATTATCCCGATTCGTACACCACCACCATATAGAACTTTACCTCCAAGAACTCTGCCTCCTAGACTAACTACACAGCATCCTTTGAGAAAACCGGTCATCAAAGATGAAGTTTCCACCTACAGACCTACATTTGATGTAATAAATAAAATAAAAAGACCTAGTTTCAATCGAGATCAACCCTCATCACAATTGTTGCCTCCGCCAATTGATGTGCCATCTAAGATTATAAGTCCTATCGAGGACGCGTCTCCGACAAGGATATCACTGCCGAGCGTCATTTTTCCAACTCCTGTTTCAACTGGATGGCTTACGTCATCTGGCTTTGATTTCTCGTCGAGTTTTAATTTTGCACCTACATCTGTTTACTACCAAGAGTCAGAATTGTCGAAGTCTCCAGATTCATTTGAAACAGTTTATCCTGAAACTTCAATAGAAAATACTTACGACACCGTTAATGTAACTTCAACTGAGATTTTCAATGATGTTACTACAAAGAAGCCTTCAGAAGAACAAGCTAAATTTAATGAAGACATAATTAAAACACCGACGAAAGTTACTCCACTTCTAGACCTAAAGGAAAGCAGCCCAACCCTAGATGCAGTGCAGGTATCAAGTCATGAAGAAATATCTAGTGATAAAATTAAGGTAATCCCACTTAGTAATAAGAATAGAACTCGTAAGCCATATCCAATTCGAAATGATGACAGAAAACCCAGTACAAATAAATTTAAATTACCTACGAAACTTGCATCTGTTATTAAGCCCAGTAGAACATTATCTCGCCCTGATGTATCATCAAGGTTAACATCAATAAAGAAAATTGTAAGACCTATACCGACAAGAACACCGCTTCAACCTATAAATATTATTGAAAGCTCTGAATCTCCTATAGAGGAAGAATTTATTAAACCCACTGAAGTCTTAAAACATAGCGAGATTCCTACAACATTGCATCCTGAAATCTCATCAATCTTAGAGAAGACAGTAACTTCTACTTTGACCGTAAAATATTTAGAAAAAGCAACTCCTATTGTACCATCTATTCATCATTCTCAGAATGAAGTAAAGAATTTTGATGAAATACAACCAACTAAAACAGAATTTAAAACCACTGTAATTACCCACACTAAGACGCTCTCTGAACCACCGAAAACAGTTTCAAGTATTGGTTACCTTAATTTAACACATACATTGACTGTGACACATACGGAAACCAGTTTAATTAGCAAATCCGAGGGTGCAGTAACACAGACATTAGTATTAACAAATACTCAAACGTCTACTGTCGTTGATGTGGTAACCGAAATATATACCCAAGTGCAACCTACAACTATTGTAGAAACTGTAACTAAACATATACCTGTACCTCAAGTTGAGCCAAGTGTTGTTCAGGAAGTTTCAACAAAAACTATTGCTCCTCTTGATGATATTTCTATGTCTTCGGAAGAAGTAGATAACTTTATAATTAAAGATACAGAGACAACAGAAAATATCCAAAAAATAGAAACTGAAAGTGAAAATGACAATGATACTTTCTTTGTCGTTATGAACAAATCCCAAAATGGTGGAAAATCCCCTCCAGTAAGTACCGACATTGAAACTGGAGACTATGATGGAATAACGAGGAACGAGCAAGTAAATAGCAACGGAGTATCACAAGTTCTATTTGGCGAAATTTTACTAGCGGGAACACCTTATTTGGAAACAACGAATGTAATCAATCCAACAGGTAAGTTTTAAGAAATTGAATAGTATTTTATTGACTACTGAATATTTACTACTTACTATAATATTTAAGGTGTAGGTTACGGGAAGGAGTGTCAACCAGATTGCAAAGCTTCAAGAAACGAGCGTTGTCAGAGAATAGATGGAATTATGAAATGCGTGTGCCGTCCAGGATTTGCGAGAATGTTCCCAGATAGGCCTTGCAAACGTGAGTATTAAATGTCTTGTATGTCGTTGGGAAAGAATACATAGGATAATTTGAACTTTTAATTTATGTTACAGCTACATACACATACTCCGTGAAACTAGCTCTCGGATCACAAGGTAACGAGCGCCTACAATTTCACGAAAGCCTCTCGGACAATTCGAGTAAAGAATACCATGCATTGGCAGTGGCCACCCATGAAGGTATCAACAGGATGGTCATGCAATCGGACCTTAGAGATGTTTATCATGGCGTGCACATTACCGGGTTCCAGCCTATTGAGATGAAAACAGGCAGTGGAGAAATATATCAAGGTGTGATGAATGATTTCTACGTGCAGGTAAGCAAAATTCATTATCTTCATAGATTATTTTAAATTTTAGGTCCTTATACATATATTAAATTAGCGTTTTATATACGAAAAATATAACGAAAAGAACAATATAAAATTTTATACTTAATCAATCGTAGTATTTGCCAGTATCATTATTACGTTTGTTGTCAAATGAGGAAACTAGCGTTGCCCAAACGTGACAGTGGACTCACTGATTGTTGGTGCCACGGTGGAACACATAGTCGTAAATAACACCATATTTTAAGTATGCCGTTTCAATAATATGATATCAAAGAGCAGTTTAATAGTCCGAAAACAAATTAATCCTTAAATTCAGAACAGAAACGAGAACGCTGATTTCATTGTAAGGACCAATATTGTATTAAGTAACACATAACTACAGAAGCAAAACAAAAAAGACAGTATAGAGCCTTATACGAGTGAGTCTTGAAAAGATGCCAAGTTATATCCTCTTTTAGGTTTCTATGATACACCCTTATACTAATAAACGGGAGTTACCTTTGGAGACTGTTGATAGCCTGAGGTTTATTAATAGTAATAATGACTTGTAGAGATCACCTTTAAGGTTAAAAATCTCTTGGCAATCTTAAAATGACAAATTTACATTTATTTGTGCAAAATTTTGAATGAACCTGTTACCTCTTTTTATAATTTATTTCTTAAACTCAGTGGTTGAAACTATTTTTCTTAATTAACAGTGTTAATTGAAAGAATCATTAAATTCTGCATCCACCCTAATGAACTGATTGCTAATTAATTAAGTTGTTACCCCCATACGTAATATATTGGGCCCAAAAGCGAATTATAAATCCATCGTAAATATTTTTAGCTCTCTGATAACGCACATGAGAGTCGCCTTAAGGAAGTTATAGAAAAATATTTGAGGAATAATAACTTCAGCCTTGGAGGCACAGACGTTCATGCCGCCGGTGAATTGGTAGAGAAATTGGATGTCAGTGGTGAGTATAAATCTCCTGTATCATCTGTAAACACTAACAAAAAAAATCTATCGTTTTTTGCAATTGATTATGATATGCATATTGCACGTCACACATGGGTTTTCAACATATTTAAAACTGCCGATGTGTTTTAAAACATCCCTCATTATAAATAAATGGAATAAATAAGTCATAATTATAATCTTTCTGTGTACCTACTTTCAGCATTACGTGAAAAACGGAGAATTACTCGTACATATAGTTTAGTTAGTATTTATTGGTAATTCTATACATTTTTAGTTTAAGTCTAGCGCCCGACACACAAGTAAAATTAATGCAATACTAACCAAGACAATTTTATTAAAGCAAAACTTAGCTCGATTAGTATGCGTTCTTTGGCCGATCGATGTAGGAAAATTGAAAGAAGCCTGGCAGTAATTATTATTAGATAAATGTTACTACACCCTAAATTATTTTAAAATAGTAGATAGTTTCTAGCGTGACTAGTACATAAATCGACTTTCTCTCGCTTTACAGATTTTGACGAATGTACTAGTGGTCAGTTCCACGACTGCTCCGAACATTCACAATGCTTCAACCTGCGCGGCACCTACACCTGCAGCTGTCTGGAAGGCTACGCAGACCTCAGCGTCAATTCCTTGTACCCTGGCAGGATCTGCTCTGGTATGACGGATTCAATATTTCTCAACTTCTGGGTGAACCTTCTTTTAATAGGCCGAGCTGATTTATTAATTAGCGTAGACAGAAAACGTTACAGCTCCTGTTTTTGCATCCGTATTCTGCGAGTAACGACTATGAGCCTTGAAAAACCCTTTATTTCGTAATGATAGACAGACACTTTAACTTTAATAACTTGTATAGATTACAAACCGTAATAATAATTTTTCATACATTCATAACTTCTAAAACCTGGTATTTCCAGCCGAGCCAGTTGGCTGCGAGCGCTGCAACTACCACGGCTCGTGCTACTCCAGGGACGACCATCGCGTGCTGTGTGAATGCTTCCAGTGGTACGCCGGAAGCACATGTCATATTAATCTCAAGGGTGAGTTTTTTAGACAATTTCATAGCTGCATTAAATATTTAAAAAAACCATCATCATCATCAACTAGTCTTCTCTACCGTATTCTCTTCTTTAAACTTCTCTAAACTAATAACAACATACCTATTAACTATACGGCGATGTTCAACAAAAACCATTTTGAAAATACTGTTCTTGTCTAGATGTCTCTAACGTCAGAAAATCATTAAAATGATGTTACTTTGTATCCCGACAATATATTCATACCGGAAACAACCAATCAGTCACTGTACTGGAGGTATTAAAGTTGAAGTCGGTTATAGAAGCTAAATGCTTAACTAAACTAAATTTTTACTTAAAAGACAAATTCATAGTGGTAATTGTTTTACATAATTATGCAACGTACGCACGAATGTGGGTCATAATTAAAAAAAAACAAAACAAATACAAAAGTTGTAATTGGGATAGGATTTAATGAATTAGAAGAAAACCACCGACTAATAGTGTATTCCCTTGACAACGAGAAAATTAACTAGAAAGAGTTAATTTGTCGTGTAGTTTGTCATTATAAACAAGTAATAAATGAGAACCCAAGAGGTGCAACGTTGCCCAGCCCACCTGCTATCACTAGGGTGTCGGGCGAGAAGTGTGCTCTTGTCTTTATGTGTTGTCGATGGCACCTGCAACACAAGGAGCCCTACTGTGAGATTATATATATTATTTCCTTGTCATTAACATAAATACACTTACCTTATACATAAAAATAATCCTCAGAAATATCCAATAAATCCCAAATCCTTAACAGAAAACCATAGCTAAAACGATCAAGCGATTCTAAGGATAAATGAAAACATTCGCGTAAACACACAAAACACCACACGCTAAACAAATAAACCTTCTCTATTTCGTCAAAGATAATAACTGAGAGCGTCTACTGACCAAAAACTACTTTCAGTCTCAGAAATAGACCGACAGCCCGCGGCTCGAAACGGTAAAATACCTAATACTCTTTGTTTTTATATTTCAGTGGTGCTCATATCTTTAGTAGTGCTGGGAGCGCTTCTCATGGTGGTGCTGGCCGTCTGCGCCGTGGTCGCCTGCTCCAAGAGACCTCGGCCGCCGCCTCGCTCTATTGTCGCTTGCATCCAGGGCATGCCGAGCTTGCACCAGGTATATATCTACAACTTCATATCGAAATGAGATCCTTTAACACTGTGTGCCTTGAAGTTTTCTAACCCAATTGTATCAGTTTAAATCATAAATATCTGAAATAAATTCCAGGGTGGTCTGCCAAAGCAAAGGACAGATCGTCGAGCTCTGATTAGTGAACGAAACGAGGCCGGGGACTCTTCCAGTGTACAGAACGCTTCTCTCCCGTACATGCCGTCTAAGGTAATGTACATTTCATAATATCTTCTATTTGAATAGTTTAGTTATTGAGGGCCCACCGCCAGACAATTCACAAGGTCTGTCTATTCAAAGTAGATCCCGGAGTCTTATCCTAAGAGTATGATGTCAGAATGATATTTAGAAGTCTTTACTAATCACCTGCCCGAAGAAGTCAGGTATCTTCCTTATGTTATCTCCCGATGACGAAAAGAAACCGACGGATATTTATCAAGTTTTCGCTACTTATTTTTCTATTTCTTATCTATATCGTAATATTGATTTATAATCACTTTACCAATTTGTTTCATACACCAGCGAACATCCAGCGGTAAGAAGTGCGCCATATCGGATCCCCCCGCGCACGCCCCGCCGCCTCCCCCCGCGCCGCAGGTCATGAT
This sequence comes from Calpodes ethlius, assembly GCA_018251375.1. NCBI lineage: Eukaryota > Metazoa > Arthropoda > Insecta > Lepidoptera > Hesperiidae > Calpodes > Calpodes ethlius. The sequence goes on from DWPA01001999.1 coordinate 9,979, forward strand.
CCCCCGCGCCAGGCTCCACCCGCACCACTCCGACAGGTACGTTGACGGAGGCGTCTAGTTTTAGGGTTATCGTCTTATATCACGCCGTACACTTTGACATTTCGAGTTACGTCACTAGTATCGCTAAACACAGGTTACAAGGCAAACCTTCCGAGTCTGAGTTAAAATGTCATACTAGACAGTATAATGATGTAATAGCAAGTCCAATGACCTTTTTTACCCACCATATCATTCTCCAAGCTACAAAAAAATTTATCTGACTAATAAAGTGGTACACAACAAGTATTCTACACCTTTATTTACGTGCAATTTAAAAATTCAACAACATCCAAAAAAACTTAAAATAAAAATCTTTGCCTTCCGTCTGCTAAACTAGTATGGCGTAATAGTGAAGGTTCTACGGCACGTAAGGTACCGTCAATGAATTACGTGATCTATAACATGGAGGTGCGTCGCGCACTTCTTGATTATTGTGGTACGGGTACAAACATCACAATAACGCTAGAACTGTAAGCGCTGGCTAGGTACTAATTCAGTTACGTTTTCAGCCGCGACAATCTGGCCAGGAAGAGGAGCTTGGAGCTCAGCAACGAGGCGAAACTGATCAGCTACTTGGAGTCCGGCGCCGCCACCGCCAACGATGAGGTAGCGACAATCACAAAATTTTGTTTCCATTTCAATACGAAATGTTTGAACATTTTAAAAGCATTCTTGATTGAAATTTTACGTTATAATTATCTGGTTCAGGATTGTTCAGTACTTTCAAATATGCTCCAAGTCAAATCGTTGTACAGCTTTTTGATCCCCTATTATTTATTAAATTTAAGTGAGAAATAGATTTTATTACCTCCGTGGTGTAAACGGTGTGGTCTGACAGATCACGCCGATGGCCGCTTGTAATATTGCTACACACACACACAGTCGCATACTAGGCATCCATGTGCCGTGACACACAGAGACAAGAACATGTGTACCAAGACCGAGAACAGAAAATTTAAACTCAGCATTCAAATTGGAAATCAAACCTAGAAACCATTAAATGGCGATTCGGTGTGGTAACCGTTGATTCAAAAATGTTTAACGATATTGACAATTACTTATTTATAACATTCCAATAATTATTCAACATTAATTCTAATCAAAATATATTCTGAACACGGTGAGACTTCCGTGCATTATGGCGTCGGCGTATGAACATTCCACAAATTTATAGTGTTAATAATGATACCTACTAGATCTGTGACACGCCCCTTCTTATATATTTTTTGTTTTTACCGGTCTCCAACTAAAGGTTTAAACATAAACTTCGGTAACCGACCGCGACGGCGCGAGGCTTTAGAACGGCGCGAACACATGGCCACTATTACAGCACTTACAGCATTTATTATCGTTTCTGTTTCAGATGAGGAGAAAACATAGCATCGAATCATCTTACAGTGCCAACAAGGACAGACATAACAAACAAGGCAAGTTTAATCTATATATTCAAATAAACAAATTGTGAATTCGTTATAGACTCTTGTGTCTGTTATACAAACTGAGATATTCAATCATATTAAAAATTAGCCAACCTAGCCGATGTTGTTCTGCACCACTTCAAGATAATAGTTCGACTGGCCCTTAATTAAATGACATTTGCTACAGCAACGTTTCAATATCTCTTAGATCCCTAAGACAATTTCGGCAACAGCGTCACCTATCTGATAAAAAGTAAACAAGTTTTCAGAAGAAACTAAGTGATTGCTGACGTTTTACTATTCGTCGTGATATGATCGCACACTGCAATAAAATGTTTGATTCTTTTTAATACACTGTTCTAAAATGATTATTTATGTTGATCGACTCCCTATAAAAACAAAATATGAGTTGATATATATTGCAAAATGTTAGGCTGCATGATATCCCTGCTTCTGCGCCATTTTAATGGTTTGACTTATTATGTAAAACTGTGAAGTAATAATATAATATTTAATCTGTATTTATTTCTAATGCATTGATTGATTGATTGATCGTTTCATAGGGGCGCTAGTGTCAGCAGGATTCAAGGTGTCCACCACCATCAGACCAGACGAGGCCATGACAAAGGACGATAGAGATGATCTCTCCTCCGTCAATAAAACGGATCTAGAGGCGGAGCTGTCGCACTTTGATACCCTTCGGAAGTCATATAGGTATTGTTGATGAGATCAGGTAATGTATTCTTGAATACTCTGATGTCCAGGAAGGAAAAATTAAGCTTTTGGAATGGTATCCTGTGAACTTATTATGGTATTGTTTAAAAATTTTATAAGCCAATGCTTATAATACTGATCGGTAAGCCTATGCCAGCCTAATAGACTGTCGTAAAAGGTGGCAGAAGTCAACCCGCTGGCTGGTAAAGTTTCACATGACTATATTGTCAATGTTAAACTTAAATCATTATTATTATTGGTATGATTACGTCTTTACAATCTCTGTTTTTTAGCTACCTTCCTCTTTGTTAAGTCCACCATCACGCTTTTCCTCGTGTTCCAATCGAAAGCTTAAAAGCTAGCTTTTTTTGCTTTCTCTTATTTCTCGGTTGGCAACGGCTCAGTCGTGACTTTGGATTTGCTGAAACCCCTGAGAGCGTCAGGTGTCTCGTCAGCTCATTTGTCGGCTGTTTGCTTGAAGCTCAACGTATTATTTTATTGTCGAGCGCATAAACAGTATTACTAAAATGATTAGAGCCCTTTAATTTATCTGATATGTAGCTATCCATTTTGCATATGCCAGTATGTTAAAATACTTTAAAACTGGTGTTAAAATTACAGCCAAGAAGATATGTCCGAATGGACTGACGCGGAGAGACGGCTCGGAGAGCTGTAAGTATTAACGAAAGTGTGCTTTGGATAAGATGAAGTGAAGTGCAAGCTGGTTTGGTCACTTATTATTAGTTGTTATATGCATTGTAAATGTACATTCTTGGTTTTACTTCAACTTCGTCTACTGTAATTCATAGCATTAATGCGATATCACAGTACATATTATAGCATCTTAAACTCGTTTCATTCATTGTAGGTGTATAATCATTAAAACTTACATAGATAAATCACAGATATTTTATTGTGTTCTTCCAATTCTTCACGTAGGACGCTGTCGGAAGCGCGGTCCGTGGGCGGGACGTTGCCGGCGAGCACGGGGCGGGCCGCCTCCTCCACTAGACTGACCTCGCATCAGGTAGTATTACATGTTCAGTAGTTGAGCTGGAAAACGTACTGCATTTCAACACCTCTAATAATTTGGCTGATCTCTAGTTTTCCACGTCGGGTACTTCAGAACTGAAATTTTTGTGTACCTATAGTAAATATTCACCACATTCGGTCGGCTGATCCTTTAATGAATCTCGAACATAGCGCCACCTAGTGGATCTAAAACTTTCTTTTTAAAGGCACAAAAATACATACATTATGCAAACTTCATTAAAATCTGTTATGTCGTTTCGGAGTTAATTGTGGAGAAACACTGGAGCACAGGATTTTTATGTACTGTCACTGGACAAAGCCAGTTTATTACGACCTAGTTTGTCCTAAGCCAACGACTACGATTTGAATAAATTTAGCCGAACCGTGCGCTTACATTTATTCCGATATCTTCCTTGTAAGTTCTGTTCTCGACCTCGTACTAATTTGATTTAACCATTAGGAAGCAAACACGATGGCCGAACGGGACCTGGGCTCCACCTTCCTCCTGCCTCACGTGCACCTCTATAAACCTGACCTTGTATGTATACTGCACCGTATTTTATTACACTTACATAGTAAACGGACAATGTACATAATCCCATCTTAGCGCATTACAAGTTTAGACATCTACAATGTATTACGATAGAAGTCACTTGTTCGACGGCATCTTCAGTGTTTTGTATATATGATGCCTCATTTGTATATTATATGCTGTTAAAAAGAACTTTTACCTTCGCCACGGACGGGTAAAAATAATGAAATGTATATTTATAAAAAATGCCCATCCACCGCAACATAATGGGCGACTGTATTTTTTGTCCTAGTTCCTACACCTTTCAACTGGATGATATAAACTTAAGATTCCACTGCCGTCAGTCTGAGTGTGCATTTTATCATACACACGATTATCAAAAATTAATATTTTTTTACCGAAATAAATCAATTTTCAATCCATACAACCCTGTCTACGATGAATATTTTTTATGACAGAAATGTTTTTTTCATTATTTATAATAGTAACCGCTTATTTGTATATTATTGACTGCTTGTTACTAAAACTGGCACTTTTCGAAATTTTATTGTGTTAGTTGCACAATTTATTTTATCACTTTTGGAACAAAATTTACCTTTCTTACTTGCTTTGTAAGTTAAAAAATAATGTCTCATACTTATGTTTAATCATAAATGAATGAACCTGTATTTTTTTATTGTTATTTAATGTGATGTTACATTTTCCAGTTCCATGTCATTGTTCTTACCAATATTCTACTTCTTTTACAGACCAGCGACGTGTCCGAGTTCGATTCGCTTTGATCTTCGTTAAGTTTTTTTTTGTAAATGAAATTTATTGTAAAGTGGATTTCATTGTAGTTGTTTTTGACAAATCAAATATTTTGGTTTGTGTTCGAGTTTTAGAACCTTGTTATGAATATCTTTAATTAGTCCGGACTGTAGGAAGACATGTGTTGACTGCCTCGGTCCTCGGGAACGCTTAAATTTACAACACATTTCACCACCAAAGGGAAGACTTATTTATTTACCTATTTATTCTTAGTTCTAATAAATTAAAAATTCTCTTGTTGTTTTTTTCCGAGACAGAAAATATTTATAAAGAGTATGTTTATAATAAAAGCCCTTTGACAGTTTTCTTTATAAACATTCTATCTCGTTAATGCCATAATACGTGTAAGCATGATATTCGTAGAGTTAAGTTTAAAATTGAAAGTGATTTGAATGGGAAATCGGAGAATGACTTTCGACTTTTATATAAATAAATCGATTTCTTGTTTGAATTGTTTTCGTGTCGTATGAGTGATGTCATCAAGTTGTGCAACATTATGTGCCAATACAAAAATATAATTAATGTGAATGTTTGAATTTACAGTGATACTGAAAAAACATAAATTGAAAACATGTTAAAAATATTAAGATTTTATTGCAAGGTATTATTAGTAGTGTACATTTAATTTGACTGTTACATTTTTTCGTAATTTAAGGAAATGAACAGTCGTACTTCTACACGTACTAATTCGAACAAACGAAAAAGAAATAGGTTGTGCTGACTGAAACACTTGTTTAATATCTATTGTGTGGTCGTCGTCAATTATTATTGTTGTCTTTAATTTAATTTATTTATTACTATTTTTTAAGTTTTGTCACTGTAAAATAAACTTAATTATTTAAATGGACCGTTGTTTTTTTTAACACCCTATAAAGTAATTGTGCAATATACATCGATATACAATAAACGAACTAAACACACGATGATATCTATTGCAATATTCATACCATAAAATGGACACACGTACAGACATAATTGCATTAATAAAAAGTGTCATATCGATGCCACGCGCAACACTAGAGATTAAATTATTACTTTTGCGTGGTTCTAGTGCTGAAGCCGAAATACAGAAAGAAGTGAACAGGAATAGTAAAATGGGTAGGTACCTAAAACGCTATTAGGTATATTATCATATTCATGTGGATACCCGCAAGTGAAGTTTTATCAAAATTATATGAGTACGTTATATGAAGACATTAAACCGACGACCGGGTTTATTGTTAGGTAATCTGTCCTGTTGGATTGCGATGACCTCGTCCTCTGCCTCTACACAATATATAAAAATGGTCATAAGAGCTGTTGCCATGTTGAAAATAATAACTTACGTAGTAAATAGTTTACTGAGTTAGCAATGGGTTTCAGATGTTGTTGTTTCAACACATCTTTTTTTTTTTTTTTGGATTTTTTGAAACTCTTCCACATTCTTTACGGTGAAAATGAGCCCTTAACTCATTCAGATGTAAAAAAAGAGTAGGTACCTATGTTTAGCTGCAGTTAATATTATTATGCTAGTAATTATGTACATAACTATGCTGCCGAAACATATTCTCTCCTTTGAAAGTGCTAAACTCTGCAACATAAATCTCATCGTCATCATCTCAACCCACAACTGTCCCACTGTTGGGCTCGGGTCTCCTCCCCCAATGTCAGGTCCACGCGGGTCAAGTGCGGATTGGTAGAATTCACATACCTGCTGTGACCACGTGTGGTGGAAAATGTTTTGGAAGCCGAATGGAATGTGGAATAGCCCGAAATCCCACATTTGGGCGGACACAAACCAATTTGAAATACGCGAAATAAGGCATGTGTGGGACGGCATTTATAACAACAATATTTTGGGACCCGTGTTTCACCCAGAAAGGACTAAGCTCGCTAAGGTGCGCGATACCACGAGTTCCTCCAAACACAGTTGGAAGAAATGTTGGAGGAGATCCCACAGGCCCAATTGCCGAACACGTGGTACCAACACGAGGGTTGAAATGTGCCGTAGCATCGAAGATGCATTAGCTGAACTGCGTGCCGAGTGTGACGTAGGCTAATAAAATAACGTTAAAATAACAAACATAAGGATTAAAATTTCGATATACTGCAACAAAATAATGGTTTAATAATTACTGAAAATTATTAGGTGAAACAAATGAAAATAATAATAAACAGGTCATAACAAACGCAATGTTTGTTAAAAAAAAAAAAAATATTCCACAGTTTACGACAGTAAAACTTTGAAGCGTGTAATAGAAGAAAGGTTAGGTTAGGTTAGGTTAGGTTAGGTTTTTTTTTTTTTTTTTT
>DWPA01002000.1:0-16811 GCA_018251375.1 Calpodes ethlius
TGGGACAATTGCATTTGTCTCGTAAATCAAATTGTTTACTACTAGCGCTCGCCCTGGCTTAGCATCAGTACGACTAAGGTTAAAAAAATATATAGCCCTTGGCACTCAGTTATAAAATATAATTAAAAATAAATTTTAAAGAGCAATGATATTTTATTTTAAATCGTATGAGAAGTTTCGACGATTAACTTCAAGAAACTCATAAACCCTACCTCTTAATAATATTAGTAGATAACTATAAATAACCAACCTTTAAGTTGTCCGAAAATCATCGATTCTTTTAAATAAATGTACCTATTTATAGAAACATTTTAGGTATTTTTAGAAGCGTATATTTATTTTCAATATTTGTTGGTTTTGTTTGTTTGCTAGTATGTTTGTTTGGGACAAATCTTGCAAGCTGAATTGAAAACAACTGTCTTAGCCAACGATTATGAAATTTTATATACATAATTTTACATACATTATTTTTTATACATTGTTTTAGTTCCGATAACAATGCATGTTTATGATAATATGCCCTGATACTACATCAGGGTTGGCTCCAGACGAGGGAACACCTTAATAGTGAATAGCAAAGTTACATCATTTTTCCCAATATAAAAACGTGTTTTTTAGACTTTTAAACTATATGTAGTAATATGCAAAGTAGGGATATGGTATTGTTGAGGACATCTACTGTGAGAGTTCCAAGACTTGGAAAGATTATAAACATTTTGATATATATATATCAAATCGAGTAATATTATCGTCGTTGGTCACAAAGTTTAATTCATGTAAACAAAAAAAACTTGTTTTAACGGAAAATAAAAGTTTGAGTTAAAAATAAATTACGAAAGACATTATGCTATAAAACTTGCACCTTTTGATTACGTAGATAGTGCAAAATCGTCGAAATTTCGGACTGTAAAGATAATATCGTATGTACTAACTGCTAAGTAGCTAACTGAATCCAGCTGTAGTCTGTTGTTGATGTATATGGGCTAAATTTATAATACATAACGCTACTGAAATCGAAAGCGCGTTGCTCTGTGTAATTATTTTGTTTGTCTACGTGAACTCAGTACAATTAATGTAGTTGAAATCTGATATTTTATAAGAAAGTTTCTATCTTAATACGTATGTTGTATAAGTGTTTTTGACGATGGACGATTGAACTGGAATTTAAAATGAAATAAAAAGAAAGTCATTGAAATACATGTTGAAATAAAACTTTCTCATAATGTTACCTACCCCAAGCGGACAATATATGAGTAAAAGGTGCATCGAAATCGGTTAAGACGTTTTTATGATTACAGAACTAAGGTTATATGTAGATAAGTGCCTGCATAATGTATATAACATCCTGTATGTTTATTATAATCATTGATTATACTTATTTAGGGTTCTATAATAACACCAACACCATAGTTTCGTCATGTTCGTTCGTGCGTTCCTCTTTCCGTCCATTTGTCCTAAGAAAAGTGTGGAGACACATTTTACAGAAAAGCTGTGTTTTGCATATGTATATTTATCACTCTGACAAATGGTAGAATAAAATCTTAAGCAAACATTTTTTTCAGGTTTCTTCTCTATACGTATTTTGTTTGTCGTCTACTTTATAGCGTGAGATGTCGTTAAATAGGTCTTTTAAATATATTATGGGTTTGCAAAAACAATCTGGCGATTTAGGAATTTGCTTGCGAAATATTAAGTTTTAAAGTGCTAATTTTGATTAGAATGGTGCCAGGTAAGTGGTTGGTGTTGGATGTGTCAAATAATTCAAAGAAAAATATACCTATCCTATTTTAAATTATCAAGGCTGCGGAACTCAATATTCCACGTGGCCCAACTCACTTATCCGGTTTTTAATAGTACAAAAACATATTTACACTACTTTATTTTAAAACGAAATTTCGTTTACCTTGTTACATAACTATGCAAAAAAGTGCCATAAAAATTTTATTGCATGATAAACCTATCCAAATATGTTAAATAAAATAAGTAGATATTTAATAATTTTTGACGGCCCCGTAGCTTAGTAGTGACCTTGCCTGCGAAGCGAGGGGTCCTGGATTCCATTCCCAGCCGGGGCAGATATTTATATGACAGATAAGTATTTGTTCTTGGGTCATTGGGTGTTAGGGACGTGTTATTTGTGTTGTTCATGCTACCCGCGACAGAGATAAAATCCTACTGCGGGGGTATGAGTGTGTTAGCGTTTATTAAAAAAAAAAAAGAAAACATCACTATCGATACACTTAATTAAGCAAAACACCTTTCTTCTAGTCCTAGCCAGTTGATTTATGTAAAACGTCATTAATATCACATTATTTATCAATCACATTCGTTGCACTTTGGTATCTACCGTAACCGAGAGGACAATGACCTCCTGCATAATTACTACAGCATTAGAAAAATACTTCTGTAATTCCCCAACACGTTACATAGGTATATTATAAGCGTTGCGCTAAACCAATGACCTCTCATTGACGGCTACAATAATTTATAACAACATCGCCACAGATGATTCCGCTGAGCGTCACATAATTCCATCACGAAGTAACGAACGTCCTTGCGGGAACGTTGAACCCGGAATACGCGTACCAATCATGACGATTACAATATTATCCAATCATGATTGCTACTTATGTAAGCCCTTGATACTACGTGACCTTCGCGGTCAATGCCCCGCTTAATAACAACTTAATGACACATTTATCCACTAGGTACTTGACCTGTGTTTACACCTTTGTTTATTTGAGAGCAAATCGCGATTACGGAAGATACTGAATTGCATAAATGTTCTGCATTAGTGCTACTTGATAAAACAATAGTTAAGTGGAATTTAATTGAAGTGCTAAAGAAGGCCTCACCTTTGTGATAATACACCTAATTTAATTGTATAATTGTACAATGACAATGAAGCCCTTCTAAATACTAATATTTGTTAGATATTAAACTCCTTTTACACAAGACGAGTTGCAAAAGTAAAATATTCAGGATGTAAATAAGTAACAAAACACATACCTATTATTAAAACATCTAATAGCCCTTCAAGTTAGTACTGATTTTGAAACAGTAAAAAAAATTATTAGACATAATAAATGAAACGTAGTTATGTTCGCAATTAATTCATATTTACTTAAACCTATTCTTTAAATTTATAAAAGAAAAACCGTCATTAGTAAAGCCTTACTAAGTGTATGTAACGTGATACTTGTTTAACATTTAGGATCAGTAAGATTTAAATAAATTATTCGATTATTATAATGATCGTAAATGGCTCAATAAATTTATCAAACCAGTAGATAATATAATTATACGATGCATTCAGGTACAAACGTCACGAGTTGAGGAGCTATCGGAAAATCTACACGCAAAAAATGATAACATGGAACCACACCTAACGTCAGGATATATAAATTCAACAAGCGGTGATCAATATAAGTTATTCTCGAGAAGCTTGAATCCGCATTAGGACATATTCTCAATCTGTTTAAAAATATTCTTGTGCAAAATCTACCGACATTATTTTTTTATCGCATAACCGCTTTTGTGAGGCATTATTTAAATTTTTTTTTCCATAATTGCCAATCGTTTAATATGTGAACAAGTGAATCCAGGTGCAAGTTTAGAAGACTGTTTACGTCAAATGTGAATATAATTAACTCAATAAATAACCAAAACCGTTTATAATGATTAACTCCGTGTTTGAATATGTTTGTGTAACGTTTTCTACGACGAGCTATATTAATATTTTTAGACTGATATCTCTTTTTCTACTGACCAGTTTTGCATTTTGGTACTTGAAAAAGAAAATAAACTATTATAATGCTTTGCCACCTGGTGAGTAATGATTAATAATGTTTGTATTTCGGTTTGGTTTTCTTTATTTTCTTCGCGTTAGGAATTAGAATTATACAGAGCGCGTGTTAGAGCCTGCATTTTATTTTTTGCAGGTCCGTGGGGTATGCCTTTATTAGGGTACCTGCCCTGGATGGGTCAAGGTGCTCCTCACTCGTGGTACCTCTCCTTAGCTGAGCAATATGGAGATGTATTTTCCGTTAAACTTGGTTCAAACCTCATTGTCTGTATTGGCTCCCCTAAGCTTCTCAGGATACTTTTCAACAGGATGGACTCAATAGGCCGTCCACAGACGCCATTAAATAATTTATTAGGAGGATTAGGTAACTAATTTATAACGAAATAATTTTGAAAGTTATTTTTATTTGTATTTAAAATTTTTTTCAATGTTCGTAATTATTTTATAAAATCAGAACTACGTGAGTTCTGTTTCTTTTAAAATAAACAGTTTATTTGAGCATAACTTTGTCATGTTGTGGTGTTTACTAGGTATTGTGCTGAGCGAAGGCCAATTATGGAGACGTCAGCGTCACTTCCTCCATGAAAAATTTAGAGCTCTTGGGGTGAAAATATGGAAGAATCAGAGATTCGAGCAGTTTATTATTGTAAGTTATGATGACATTATTTTTTTATTTGCAAACAGCTAACGCAGTTGTTACTCTCACTTTAAAGTGGTTTCCTGAGTGGTAAATATAGAGGAAAGGCAATGCGACTTACAAATGGGTCTTATTTATCAAAATACATACATAGACATATTCTTTACGTGAAACTTTACTACCAAGTTGAGGCGTCACCTACTGTTGTCTTTTACGTAACTTTGGTCTATCATCATAAGACTAGTGTCAGTATACCAATCATATAGTTCTATTCGTAGTCGCTTATTAAATCAAGTCTGGCCTAAAAACACCAGAAAAACTGCATGCCCATTGGCTACTTATTGTGATCAATACAAATTCTGGTGGCTTGTATCAAATTTTCATCATCATCACAAACCATAACGGTCTCACTGCTGAGCTCAGGTCTCCTCACACAAAGTGAGGGGTTCAGACCAAAGTCCACCACGCTGGCCAAGTGCGGATTGGTAGACTTCACATACCTTTGAGCATATTATGGAGAACTTTCGGGTGTACAAGTTTCCATACGATGTTTTCCTGCACCGAAAAAAGTGATAATTAATTTGTAATATGTACCTATCTTTTCGAAAATAAGAGGTGCGTGCAGGATTCGATTTCACGCCCCCACGTTCGGGAAACTAACGTTCGAACCACTAGTCACTGCTATATCAAATATTATAGACCGAATAAGGAACCATCGTGCGGCTTTTGCTAGTCGACACATCAACATGCCAAGTTTTTGAGATCTCTTTTGTTTCGTTTTGCAGCTTGTACTTTCGGTTTCTGTTCATATCCTTAGGCTAAATGAGACTGACTATACTTCTGCTGCTACTGATTTCTAACTTCACTTGAAATCAGTAACATAACAGTTGTTACGGGCTGAAGATCTTCTAGATGACGAAGTGAAATCCGTGTCCTGCAACGATTTTGTAAACTTCTTTTTCCGTTTCAGATGGAAGTAGAAGAATTATTGTCGGAACTCCAATTAATGAATAACACACCAGTGGACCCTGTAGACATTTTAGGAAGACATCTCCATAATGTTATCTGCCAGTTAATGATGAGCTTTCGCTTTGAGAAAGATGATCCAGCATTTAAAACTTTTAACCAGAGAGTTTCAAAAGGAATGAACTTGTATGGAGCTGTTCATATTGGTGAACATGTACCCTATTATTTGGTAAGTGGTTTTAATAGTGTGCCATACTCCACTTACCATAGATACGGACATAGAGTATACAGTTTAAAATTTACTACTGGAATCTATTCCATTACTAGTTTTAGTGGATAGAACTAGAATATAGTGGCTATGATCGCAATGTTGTAGTAATTTCGTCCAGAGATATCACGTGCATATAATAGGTTACGAAGTGTATGATGCAATGCTATAATATTTAATATAAGACTGATTTTACATCAAATAACAGTGTTTACGTTAATTTACTTTCGAATACTAAAATCCTTGTCAAAGCAGAAATTTAATATCACAATCTTGGGATTGTATAGGATTTCATTATGAAAAGTATTTTCAGGAGAAACATGACTAAAATGATTATATTTTTGACTGACCCGATATCCTGCGAATATTTATTCCTTCGTCGTAAACATATTTTATATACATATATTATCCTATATATAACTCATTCAGCATCTTTATGTATTATACATACAGCAGAGGACCGGAATAACTGGCTTTGGTACAACCCGAATTGGAACACCGGTTCCAATTTGATTATAAAGAGGGTGAGGTATATTCAAGTTAGGAATATGTTTTCTAAGTCACTATTCTTCACCACCTAAGAATACATTGCCAATTTTTTTGCCATCCATTCAATGGGAATAAAGTTAAATAACTTACAATAAGTAAACAAATCAAACTAAGACCCTAAAGATTCCCATAAAAATATGTCCTTTTCTGTAAGACCCTATTACCGCTATGAACCATTGTTTATAAGTTACAAAACAAATATATTTTTTCATTAACATTGAATGAATATTAACAGAAACTTCCTGGGAAGATGGCTGTTATGGAAGAGATAAAAGTAAATTTAGATGACATTAGCAAGTTTCACGAGAATCATGTCAGGAGGAGGATAGAAAAACGTTCCGATTTCGCAAGGTACCACGAGCCCGCCGACCTATTAGATTGTTACTTGGAGCAGATTCACATGGAAAAGACAGGAAAAGCACAGGAAACCATTTTCACGGATGCCGATGAAGGTATAATAAATCAAATATTAAATAAAAACTATGGTTAAGTAATTCTTTCTGGGATGTTAAGAGCTTCATTCCTCTAAAGGCCAAGCCAATAAAACACCTAAACAAATGAGAGGTACAAAGGGTTTAAGAGGAGAAACAAAAAGCATTTGCGCTTTATGTTCCTACTCATTAATGTATTTTTTTAAGTATACAAGCGTGAAATAAGTGGAAAAGTTATCTGATGGTCAGCCTTGGACACAAGTAACACCAAAGGCATCATAAATTTGGCTCTGAGTAAGCTCCATTATGCTCCATTCTTTAGAAAGATGCACCACGTGCAGGAGAAGTCGGCCTGAACTCAAGATAGATGAAGCCCCTTATATCCTAGTTTTTTATCGAAATTGGCAGATAAGTTACAATAATTGATGACCAAGACCACCAGTTACTAAATAAAAGGTTAATTTTTAGGCAAACAAGTAGTACAAGTGATGAATGACCTATTCTCTGCGGGGATGGAAACCTCTCGAAACGCCTTGGCCTGGGTTCTGGTGTTCATGTTGAGAGAACCTAAAGTGGCAGCGAACGTGCGAGAAGAATTAGCCAAAGTGGTGGATGTTAACAAACGCGTGACATTGGAGCATCGGCCTAAGTTGCCTTATCTAGAAGCTGTGATATTCGAAACATTGCGTAGGGTATCGGTGGTACCCTTGGGAACAACCCATGTAAATGCCGAGTAAGTATTTATAGTTCACATTTTAAACTTATACCATTTCGTTCTTTATTTTTTAAACAGAGGCGTCTTTACAGTTATTAAATTTTACAGCAATTTTTCGTCCAAGTCTCTGTTTTTAACAGCAATCGGCAATCAATATTTTTCTATATATTCTTGACTGTCATGTGTAAAAAATCAATATTAAAAGATATGAATAAAAAACACTGTTTTGAATTGTAATATTAACAATTTTCATGGTATACAAAAAATAAATATTATAAACACTTACTTAATTTATTATACATTAAAAGTGATTTAAATGACTTAAATTCAATGACAGCGCTCAGCTTTGCTAGTCGGAGCTTTAGTTTATTTGCTTTTAGAATTTCCAATGATAACAGGTGGTAGTCGCCATGAAATGCATTATATGAGGCACGTAAAAGCTTTGTGATATAGAAATAGCGATAATTAATACCATCGTTTATGATGAAGGTTACGTAACTCGATCGATTACAATTAACATAATTAAGTCTTAAAGTGATTCATCTCCATTAATAATATAATTTATATTCACATGTAAAAATTTACATCGATATCTGATTAAAGTTTCGTTTGCAGGCCTTGGCACGTTAATGGATATACCATACCAGCTGACACTCACGTAGTTCCGCTGATAATTAAAATAAATATGGACCCGGAGTTATTCCCTGACCCGGAAAAGTTCATGCCTGAAAGATTCCTCGAGGGAGGTGCTTTACATTTGCCTGATTATTTCATTCCGTTTGGTGTTGGAAGACGTGTTTGCCTCGGTGAACAACTGGCTCGGATGGAGTTATTCCTATTTTTTGCAAATTTAATGAATAACTACGACATGGAGTTACCCGAGGACTGTGATCCCCCGGAATTGGAGGGTATGTTTGGAATGACACATAAGCCATTATCGTACACGCTACGCTTTAGAAAAATAACGAAAAGTTAAACAGGTTTCCTATAAATATAATTAATCGTATCATTAAGAGTTTGTATAATGCTAAGTTTTCGGTTTAGTGTGTGCTCAAGTAAACATGTCGATATAGAGTAAATTAAAATTAAAATTAGTGTTCATTAAATCTAAATAAATAACCAAATAACAATATGTACATAACGAAATTAAATATTACAGACGACCTATTACATAATAAGGTGAGATAATTTATTCAATGTACAATATTAATGAGAATAAAGTGCAATTAGGTAAATATAGAATAGATTAAATAACATTTAGTAAAATTAATTAAAGTATACAGTAGTAATAGAATTAAATAGATCGTATAAAAGTAGTTAAATGATACATCTGCTATAAAATTCTATAGCAGTACAATTTGACGGATATTAATTATTATGACAATTTTATATATTATTGAATAGACTTAATTGGACCAACGCATTAGGGTAAATCTCACAAATCAAACTCTCAGTTGACTCCGCCGTGATATAAGTTACAGTAAGTTACAATACATTAATTATTACTTAATATTACAATAAACTCATCGTGGAGTCAGCTGTTAGGTGACAAAGATCTAACTGTGTTAATGGTTTGGTTTTCAACGGTTTTGATTTAGTGTTTGATACGTTTTCAACTTTTATACTCCCTAACCATGCCGAATAGAAAATAATCAATGTATAATTCGAATTTTAATCGTAAGAATTATTTATATTTAATAATAATTGTAATTTAATATAAGTAATACAGCTATTTGTTTCCTACGCGTAATAGTTTGTTATTATTTATTCACGATGATATTTAGTTCTTATTTTATCCGCTGCTCAATATGGCGCTGTCTTCGATGTCTCTAAGAGTAAACAATATTATTGGAATAAGTTTCGTTTTGACTTACAACTTGTTTTTATCAAAATAAAGCTGACTGTGACTAGCTACGCTAGTGAATTACTAAGTAACAACTTTTATTAAATGTTCCCACGTTCCCACTTTTATATCGAAGGGAGATCGCTGCGAGAAGATTCGATCCGTTATTATTACATTGACCAAAAGCAAGGGCTTATATAATGCCTTTCTTTCATAACTCTTTATGGCATTGGCCTTGTGATTTGAGAATTCAAAGGGCAGAAGGGGGCCATTGAGTGTTATTTAATCAGAATGACCTAACGACGCAAGTTCAAGGCCTTAAGTATCAGTTTCATCAAAGTAAACAAAATAATACGCAAATGCTAAATGAAGCAAAAATGTAATTGTGAGCAATTAATCTTTTGACACGATTGCCTACACTGGACTTTGTAAAGCATTGTAAATCATCCGCTTTATAAATATTAATTACAACTGTTTGCTAATACGAAGCGTGGATTAATTATTAAATGAACATAATAGATTGTGTTTTATCGTTGTTATTTCTCAGAATTAACAGAGTGTTATGATGGGTTTTTGAAATACGTTGTGAAAAATAAATTGCAAAAATAATTGGAGGGTACTTGAAACTGTACGTTAGCGTTGCCACGTGTAAGCGGCGAACGAATCAGAGCATGGAGATTGAAGGGGTTGAATGGGTTCGGTTGTACCCGCACAGTTGCTACGTGAATAGCGTGCGACCTCGAAACTTCATTTAAAACGGGCAAAATTTCGCCCGTCCTTTTCAACATCAGATCTAAGCGATCCTTTACCTATTAAGCGGTGAAGGAAACCGACAAATTATATAGGGTTTCTTTGTTAGGTGAACTCATAATACCTTTCAAATGCTTAACTAAAAGAAAAAAACGTTTTCTATTGATCGAGCGTTATTTCAGGCTGAGAATGGAAACTCGGAGGCCAGCTTTTTTTTTTAATTCCAGAAATAAATCAGCAGGGTCCTTTTTGTTCATTGGCTACCTCTGAGTCCAGTGGTAGGTTGGTAGTAAAGTGAAGGATTCCAGGCTTGACTCCCAGAACAAAAAAATCTGATTTACTTGTCTTGTTTAGATCACGGACTGTCAGATAAAAACAAACTGATGTTAATAATACCTAATATTAACAGAATTCCCTATTTTTGTCCTTTTCGAGGTATGGTATGAGGTGAACATGTATTCATGGGCGGTAGCGGATGGTGGTTTTGGAAGCTTATTTGATATACTTATCACCAAAAAAAAGTTAGAAGATTTGTCAGATTTAATTGAGATATTTGATTCTGTTACAGAGTTTTTAAATTTATTATAAAGGTCTATTAACACCAGACGCGTTCGCATCCTCGGAGGCCGTTTACGTCAAATGATTATTATGAAAGCGTGCAAAATTAAATGACGATAGTGACCTTACGCACCGCGTTTCATTTCGCAAGGGCCCGCTCTGTTACACAATTGATCAATGTTCTTAGTTTGTTCGTCTATTCTATTGTAATTCGGCACTTTTGGTCGGTGCATTGTTATTCAAACATTGTGCGCGTGAGGCAACACGAAACCCTTTGGTAGAATTATTTTTTGAATTTCAAACACGGAGCCCAACATGTCTTTAATTCTGTTATGCGGTAACATGGAAAGTTCCCAAGTGCCATTAACGATGAAGCGGTTGTCATGGCTCGGTGGTAAGCAGGCAGCTCTCTCGCGGAGAACATTGCGATATTTTTTAAGTATCTTTTTTAGTTTTAATCGTTATTTTGCGAGAAATTACTTTTATAAAAGTTTTGATATATTTTGAAATTGATATGATATATAAGTAGGATACGTTACGTAGAACTAATTTGGCTATAGTGATAATTTGGCTATGTTATGACTATGGTTTCTATATACCCGCGATGGTTTTAAGAAAAATATTTCGTTTAAAAATGTATAATCGGATTAAAAAATAATAAAGAAATATTTTCCTACCTACGGTATCTACAAGTGAAAAGAAAAAGTCTTTAAAGTAATATAAACTGTTGAAAAGAAAAAATATTATTAGGGACATTTTGTCAACGTGAGAAAATTCATAAAAATGATTGAATCATTACATAATTTTACGTATGGTTTATTCAATTTTACTGTAGTAATCTGGTTTGTTTATTTAAATAAATTCACAAATATAAAGGTAACAAAGCACGTTTATACATGTTCGTTAAAAATATTAAAACTCATTAGGTTAAAAAAGAAAAAAGGTGAATAAAATAAGTCAACACTAATATTTAATTTGTAAAACATTTATACATTCATTTAAATTTGGAACACTGGGAGTACACTCGCAATCTTTGGTACGCATAAATTACACTAAGCATGCTTATTATATATATATATAAAGAGAGATATATAAAGTTGTCAATTGCTTTTTATTATTTGTTGCTAAGTGACCCTTTTTTGTTTACACACTTTAATTATCTGACATTTTAATTTTGCTGAATTAAACATTGTAATAGATCTTTCCACAGAAATGAGATGTTCTTTCGCGGTACAGAGTAGCCTATAGTACTCGTCATCCTCCCATCTATCTCCAAACCAAAAATCATACAATCAGACAAAGAAACAAACAAGCCCACTTTCGGATTTATAATATGAGTATGGATAATTAGGGAAGCTATTATTCATAGCTAAATGGAAATATTACAAATAATATTTTTATCACGTTCGTTTAGTGGAGATTGAATGATTTTTTTTTAATATAAAATTAAATTAATACTGAAAAAATGCAGCTACGCAGTAAGTACCATCGAGATTATACGTGTCTACCTGGCTGGTTACTTAATAATAATATAATAAATAAAAAAAATAACTCAGTAAGTGGAAGTGTTCAATATACAAAACATGGCACTATAATTGGTCTGTTTTTCAGCTTGCAATAATAAAGTATGCTCTGAATATTTTTTTTTATAACTGATGTGCATGCATAATTCACTCGAGAACATATCCCGTCTCAGCAAATACTGTCCTATGTTACATATTTGTAACCTACACTTAATCTATGAAGATATATATCCTAACACTTAATCTATGAAGATATATATCGCCTACGCGCAATGCGACCCCGGCATTGAGAGACTTGCAAGGAAAACGATGCATTTACAATCATCCGATATGGTTACATTGATATTATTTTATTATAGAATTATTCATCGCGTACGAGCTAGCTGCTTACGTTACTGTCAGTAAATATTACGTCGCTTATAGTCCCAAGTATGCTCTTAATGTTCTCCGTTAACGATAAAATCGGATACAGAATTATTTATTCAATCTCAGACAATTTTTATTGTAGAAGCGAATCGGCTTGTTTTACGACCGGTCTATACATATACTAGTACAGTATAGTGGTCGAAATTCGACCGTTATCAATATGGATAATTTGAAAAAAATAGTCAGTAGCAGTGATAGCCTAGTTGTTCGAACGTAGAGGCGTGAGTTCGAATCCTGCACGCACCTCTTATTGTCAAATAAATATATGGGTGTTACAAGTTAATTATCACTTGCTTCATCACTTGCATCACTTGCTTGCAAAACCTGGCCACCTGAAAGTTATCTGTAATGTTCTTGAAGGTTTGTGAAGTCTACCAATCCGCACTTGCCTAGCGTGGTGGACTATGCCTGTACCACTCACATTGTGAGAGGAGACCAGAGCCCAGCAGTGGGACAGTTAGGGGCTGCGATGAATGATGCTTGAATGATAACAAGGTTGATCAACCTAATATAAGTTTGTCAATGGGCAACCTCGAACTTTTTAATTCGTCACACCTCTTTCTTCACGATGTCTTAGAAAATAAATACATATAACAAGGGAATTTATATTATGAAGGAGTATTCTCCCAGCTGACGAAACGAAAACTGAAATACAAACCGCACGTCCTACGTATACGCTGAGGTCACATCATGTACCGTCAGTGTGTGTGTGACCGTAGACGTATGAAGAAACATGTGTCGCCTAGTGAACCGTCAGCTTTAGACTAGTCTAGATGATAGTCGTCAGCCATTGTTTACGTATACAGCTCACAACGAGGTCAAGGCGTATTACTAAGATTTATCATTACTGAGGTGCTCGTGTCCGGCCTGATTCAGGGTTTCTTTCTTTAGCGAACCCGATACTGTCGGTAGGGTCACGTGTGGCAGTGCACGTGTTGCAAATGTACGCCCTACGAACAGGGTTGCCAAATTAAGTTAGCGAAAATAGCGAACACGGAAATTAGAAAATAAGGAGAAAAAAATTACGATCACCAAATTCAATTCTTAAGTAGTACTCTATGCATAATAAAATATTAAATTTAGGAGTATATGTATGGTTACTATACGCACGAATCAAATAGGGAAATTCCATCTATATTTTGAAACATTAATGGTGCACGTAACCTTACAGGAAATAATTATGTAAATTGATATTATCCACCAGGACAATCGGCTGAAATACCGAGCTTGTTGATTTTCTCATTATAACTGCGTCTACTCATTATTTCTCCTGTGTATCATTCGTGATAATTGTGTCCAATTCAGTGTAATTAATAACATTTGTTATGGTTCAGCTAACAATAACCCTCAATAACGGACGTACTACGGCACAGAGGGACAAACTCAGACTCGCACACAATACATCATAAATAGTGTTCTAGCTTGCTGGTTTAGCCTATTGCATCAATAAAATTTGATAGCTTGTTTTTCTAGGTCATCGCCACGACTACATTCTAACGCGTTATTTAGCATGCTAATAATATTGTGACATTATCGTAGTGACGCTCATGTGGTCAGCAGTTTAACGGGCTTGTTAACGTGTTAATCGACACGCATAAACGGAAAATAAAATTTGTATAAAACTCTTTTAATGTAGCGTAAAATTTACGCGTTAATTACGTACCTGGTGAAACAAAATTATTATACAGTTCGGTAAAAACGAAATTTGGCAACCCTGCGTGCAAGATGAGTAGTATCTGAAGTAATTATCGTATGCAGTGATGTTGCCTTATAAACGGATAACATAAATAGGCCGCTACGACATTATAATTACAATTGCCCGCAAATATTTATTATGCAAATAAATACGCGAGTCTTTGTAAAATAAGACGTCCTAGAATTGATTAATTGTTTGTATTATTAATTAAATTATTACTATTCATGATGAAATACTAGAAGTAATTAAAATTGAAAATAAAATGACACTAAAAGGTCCTGATTTCAATAAAATTTCGTTGCCAAAGTTGTATAAATCTATGAAATGTAGATAAACTTTTCCCATTAGTAAATCGAGTAATATATGTAAATAACAGCTACCTTATAATATTGGTTCTTATGTTTAGCATGCTTTACATATAAAGTCATGTTTCAATCCAGGAAGTTATACAATTTGATACTGGCCACGCTAGACTAAAATCTTCCTTTTTCATTTATCCAAATTTGAAAATAATAAGCATAAATAAAAAAGGATATTTTTTATCTAAATTATATTACCAAATACTGTCAAGGCCTCCAATGTATTTTTTACAGAAATATTTAAAAAAACACGTAGTCTAATATAAGTGCAACAAGTTATTCTTGTTGTAAGATCTATGGATTACTGTTGATTCTTTGAATATTGATTGACATTTGAGATAAGTAGATAGGTATACAATTTACTTAACGTTTTATGTTCAAGGTACGAATATGTACTTAGCAGAAGTACGGAAGTGTACATTTCTAAGGGTTCGCTACACTGGCGATGGTGATCATTTTCCTTACTTTTTACAAACTAATTGGGTATTTTTTTTTTATCAATTATACTTTTTATTTGTTTACTATAAACAATTGCAAAAAGTAGAAAAAATACTTTTTTAGAACTCGTATAAAATTATTGTTTTGAATTATTTAGAGATAATTTTGTTGTTCTTAGTCAATAACTAGGTAATTTTCTTTTGTTGAAAAGAGCTATTTTGTTTCTCGCAACCAGGTACAAAAAAGCACGTATTATTCCTGGGAACACAAAGTGATTTGAATTTAGAATGTGGAAATTGATAGTAAAAACACCAAAGAAATTGCAAGGCTAATTGAAATAAATGTACTGACAAAATTAAAAAACGCGCGAATTTTTATAGGTGTGTACTTAAAGAAGTATTTTACTTACGTTATTAAAACTATGAATGTTTTACGTACTTTAAAAAAATATAGAAAGATGGATTTTTTGTTCCTTATTTGACAATATTTCATTAGATGTACTAATACATCAATTTTAACCGAAAAGTACGTATTATGGAGAATTCATACTTGTTTTCATTAACCTATAATTTTTGTCTACATCGAAGCAAGGTATATCATTTTCGGCTATGCACAAAGTTAAGATAAAAACGCCTCAATATCGGTCTATTCGTACAAGAGCTACGATACCACAGACAAACACACAGATACAAAAACCAACACTTGAAACTTATAACATCCCTTTTTTAGTCAGGGTTTAAAAAATAGGAATGCATACTCGACTCAAATTCAGATTCCATCGTATTTGTTAAACCAAGGCAAGCGTCTTTATAGTAACTCTTTTATTTATATTTTAAAGGTGATTTTTATGTTTTTTAATATATAGTAATAGTCGGATATTTCGGAATCTACCACCAAGTGCATTAATACAAAAGCCATAAATTCATAAGAGCGACCAGAGTAATAAATGTATGAACTAGAGGCTCATTAATCAGCGAGTTCGCTCGATTTAAAAATAGAATAAAGCGCATAACGTCGGGAATCGGCCGGATGCACAAGTTGCGCAATAGCGTGCGTGACGTCACAAGGATAATAGCAGCACCTTGACCTTAGTCTAATGTCAACGCGATCGTGGCGCCGGCTGGCGTTTGCGCAGTGCGCGTGCCCCGAGCTAGGGTTGTCGGGGATATGCACATCACAATCTAAACGCAATATTATGTTGTTAGAATATTTCCAAGAAAAAGTAAAAGGGTACGAGACGCAGAAGTTTTTCACTTCGGGCAGAAGGTCAACTCAGTCTATAATCAGTAATATATGATTTCGTTATAGAATAGGATTAAGTACATTGTGTATTCTTATTAAACGATGTTATATATGTTTTGTAAATTATTGCTCCTGGTTATTTTAGAATTTGGTTATTTGGCTTTGATATTGCTGTAAATGATATCGATATGTATTGCAATTTAAAAACACCTTAGAAAGATTTTATTTTTATTTTAACTCTGTATTATATACAGATAAGGTGGGACAGCGATAATCAAGATTAAATGCACTACAAACAAACTTCTATATTTCTTCCAGATTAACTTGAGGCTTTAACCATTAGAGTAGGTTACCAGCGGACAAATAAGAAGTGAAAATAGCGAACATGTATTTCGATAGGGACTAATCTATCTGCGAGTCGAAATTAAGATAAGCTAAACTAACCTCAATGATATGAGTATTACCGTAATTTGCAAAAGTTAAAAAGAAATCCTCAAATTATATTTACATGGAAAGTAAATTAATGTTATTTTAATATACTATTATATGTAATATATATATATATAAATATTTACCTTTCCCTAGTATTAGTGTAATTTTTGTTT